>NC_061163.1:50500498-50567998 GCF_022113875.1 Hydra vulgaris
ATTATCAAAACAACCTATAATTTTTTTCTGATAATGTTTTACAGTTTTTTCACAACATCCATTGCAGACTATATTTTCCTGTGTTCCTGTGCAAATATAAAAATCATATTCCACCTGCACGTACACAACTTTGAAATTCCCATTTTACTAGCTACTTGAGAATTTATTGTCTGAATCCTCTAGACTTGATTTTGGCTGAAATTATTTGCTAATCTATTAATTAATTAGTTTTAAGTTGTACTTTGGAATATTTATTACGAACATGATTGAGGACTGACTATATTTTGAAAGTCGATTTCCTATATTTTCATCAATACTAGATAATGCATTGTCACTAGCATGCACAAATTGCCTTACTTTTTTTTATATCTATTCAACGACTTAATATCCTAATAGCCATTCCTGACGATTTTTTGACTGATTCTACGACCTAACGACCTAATAGCCATTCCTGACGATTTTTTTTGATTTAAATAAGCATATAAAATTTGTATCATTTAATAGAGCTTGACTTGACTTAAAAATAAGGGGTCATTCGGCCTTTGAAGTTTAGTTTATTTAAATTTTTTGTAGTAAAAAATTTTTTGTAGTAAAAAAATTGATGATTCTTTGATATATATATAGGGCTTATGTAGCGAAATTTTGCGGTGTTATGGCACCGAAAAATTAATAAGAATTAAAAAATATAAAAGAAATGTGTAAAAATAACATATATTAATATAGAATATATAAATAATATACATAAATATGGATTTAAAAAAAAGATAGGAAATATTTATGGATCATATTGACCTTTGAATAACTTTTGAACCGTTATTACAATTGACTTAAAATTTTATACAGTGATACAACTACTATAAAAAAATAAAATCAAAACTAAAGAAAAGTTTATTTTTAGGGATTGTCCAGAATCGTCTATTTTACTACAAAGGGTTTTTACTTATTTACTTAGTCTTGATGTCCGATTGACTCTTGAATAACTTTCGAACCGATTTTACATTTGCCTTAAAATTTTCAAAATGGTTTCACAATAATAAAAAAATAAATTACCTCTAAAGAAAATTTATGTGTCCGGATTGCCTTCAATCATCTATTTTACAGATAGAGGGTTTTTACTTATTTACTCAGTTTTGGAAAACAAAATTTGGGTTTATAATTGTATATCATGCAAATATGCATAAAGTAATCATGGATTCCAAATAGTACATCATTTTTTAAAATTATTGTATAGTTTACAGACGGGTAAGTAAACTACTCTAAAAGGGCTGCGCAAACCAATTCGGCATATCAAATTTTAAAATGTTTGATAATTTCGAATCGTTATTATAATTGGGCTCGAATTTATAATAATAATACAATTCTTTCTTTAACCTAACGAGATTGACTAGAAACATTTATTTTAAAGAGGGTTTTGACCAACAAAATATGGGGTTGCATTATTATGCCATGCAAATATGCATAAAGAAATCACGGAATCCAAAGAGTTCATCTTTTTGAAATTATTGTATAGTTTACAGATCAATCAGTAAATTAATGCGTATAGGCATTGAAATTCGGCGGAATTGCTCAAGATAACCTTTTAAACAAGATGAAAATTTGTTAATATTTATGAACTTTAAAGTTTAAGTTTAAATGAAATAACTTACCACAAATGAACTTTTCAAAAATTTTAGTACTTATAACAGCAATTAAAGGCATAACAGCAGAAGCTCTACCTAAAATGTGTATAAAGTTATTGGAGAAAGCACAAATACACAATGCGCTATGTATTTTATTAATTACTTTTGAATTTGAATTTATATAAAAAATCTGAAATTTAAAGATAATTAATAATTAAAACAAATTAACATAATAAGCTTTATTGTTTGCCAAGATGTTTAATCATCATCATCGTTTTAGCTTCTTTGTTTCCAAGCTTGCACGGGCTGGAATAAAATATTTAATAAAAAAACTTAGTCTTGTGTGACTCATAATTCAACACTAAAAGCTTCTTTTTTAAAACAAATGTAGAAATAATACCTCACGAGCGCGTCAATGTTGTACCAGCGGTCCAACAGAACACAAACATACACATAATGACTTACAGAAACAAACACAAACAATCATATAATGACTTATAGGTATTATCACATGAAATTCAACCCATTCCAGAGGTCTAACAGAACACAAACATGACTTACAGGTAAATAAAAACAAACAAACATATGACTTACGGGTATTTCAGCTCCAGAGGTCCAACAGAACACTAACATATAATGACTGACAGGTACATAAAAACAAACAAACATGTAATGACTTACGAGTGTGTCAGCACTGCTCCAAAGGTCCAACTGAAGACAAGTATACATTAAATGAACGTTTATCCATCCCATCAATTTTGTACTTCAGTATATTAGCTCCTTTTTTCTCTGTTCTCACGGAGAAACCCTTTCCTATTTTGCTTAGCTAACAAAGCTAGTCTTTCAAATTCTTCTTGTGACTTTCGATCTATTCAATCAGCTGTTTTGTTGTTAATTAACATAATGAGCTACTCTTGTCATGTTTGCTTTCATTTTTAATCTGCGGTCATTGGAAGCAAAGTCACGTTTAGACAACTGTAGTGCAAGGACAGTTTTTTGTTGACTCTAGATCATAAACGAACACGCCCAACAGATAATTTCGAGACATTCTTGTGTTTAGGCATCTAAAAGTTCATCCTAACCATAAAATATATGATCAAGCACTTCATCTATTGTGAGATGTTTGGCTTCGAAAAACGTTGAACCTCTTCCCATTGGAAATGCCTCAGTAGAACAGCTTATAAAATAATGAAACAATTGCGACCAAACGGTATTCAAAGAAAAAATGTGATCATCATCTTCAAGAATACAAAAAAAAAGTCCTGATATCAGTTTATTAAAAAATTTCCAGAGTTCTCGTTGAAGCGTTTTTGAACCATCAAGGTTATCAACAAATTCTTTTTAATGAACCTTATGAAAATACGTTGCTCCACCAAGTGCAAATATGATAATAAATCGGTATTGCAGAAATAAAACCATATAACTTTGAAAAGATTCTCTTCTAACTTGAGCTTTTAATTAAAGGTTCATTATACTAAAAATATTTTACATATTCTATTATTTTGTCTATTTTTATATTCTAGATATTTAATATTATTTAATATTATTTAGGTTGATATTTAATATTATTAAGGTTAAATTTCTAAATATTAAAGCCTGTTGCTGATCCAAATCGGAAGCTGGGAAAATCTCTTCATTAGCTTGAGTTGAAAGAAAGCAGTTAGCAGAATGATTCAAACTTTCATGTTCTATTACCCTAATACATGGTGGCCACAGTCCTGGAATGTCCTGGATTTTTGCAAGTGTCCTGGAATATCCTGGAAAATTACATTTTTTTCTTAAATGTCCTGAAATGTCCTGGAACTTTTTTTTTTTCTGAGTCAAGTTAAAAAATTACTAATAATATTGAAGTAATATTAAATTTTTTATGCAAAAAATTTTTTTTTATATAAATGGATTGAAATTAATTTTAAATGAGAGTCATAATAATATAATAATATGATAATATAATATTCTATTCTATAATTCAGTCAATATGAAAAAATATAACGTAAAAATAATCGATAATATTCATTTAAAATAAGATATTAAATGTCCTGGAAAAAGCAACAAAATGTCCTGGAATGTCCTGGAATTTAACTTTTAAAATTTTGTGGCCACCATGTAATAGAAGCAGAAAAATCTTCTGGAACAAATTCATTGTTGTGGTTAGTAATAATACAGTTGTGGTTAGTAATAAAACAATTATTAAAAGGTAGCAAACTATCAACATCAGTAACTTCGTAACAAAAAATGACTTTGGTTATAGAGTATTTGAAATATTTTGTAAAAATGCTGACAGGTTTGGCCATGTCGAATCAAACTAATCTTTGTTTTTAAGTAGTGGCTATTTGTGAACACAAAATTAGCATGTTTTAGGGAAACAATGCAACCATCAATATTCAAAAAGTCAGAAATATTATTGAATGTTTCAATTGGTTTCTCCGGCAACATTCTGGAAGCTACAATTAAAAGTACACTTGAAAAGAAACTATACAAATAAAAAAAGGTCGCCTAATAAAATTTGGTTTCAATAAATCAAATTATACAGCTATCAAAAAATGAGAAAGGAGACTTTATACTAAAAAATTGAACTCATACTTATAAAAGGTATAAATTTTTGTCGATAAGTTTTTTTGTTTTTTGTTTTAAAGAAAACAGTTTATAGTAGGCTTTAAGGCCAAGCACTAATTAATAGATTCTATACAGGAACCAAACCTTCCGTTTAGATTATCAATGCAGTGAGAATATTTATAAAAAAATTTAAATTATTCATTTTAATTTCTTGCAATTTTATAGTTTTGACTTTCAGTTTCCTTTTCAGAATAAGAGCAAAATGTAATTCGTAGATATATATTAAAAGTCTTATTTTATTATGACAAAATTTTTTTTAAAATGATGGATGAATAAAATCAAGATTTATACTTTTTTAGGAAGTTGTGTATTATATTTATAAAATTATTTTTCCAATTTGGTTATTTTTTAAGTTTTCAACTTAATAACAAACGCCAAATACTTTCGTTTGTTGTGATTCGTTATTTTAATCGAAATTCAAAACAAATAACGTCATAAAATACGCGTTAAAACAACTATATAATGTATATATAATTATTTATATCATACTAATTATATCAGTCATTTTTATGCCTCCGAAAGTTACGGTTTTTCTCATCTTCGCATGATTAAAAAGGTATCATTGTAAAATATCATTCTAACCATGAATTTATTTGCATAAATCGGAATTAAATTCGCGTGAAAATGGAGCTAACTTCAAATTGTTGTCGGTCAGATTATACTTTATAAAATATATATCTTTCATGAAAATAAATTTTTGTTATATATATATTTAATGGAATATATATATATATATTTCATGAAAAAAAACTTTTGCTATTATCATGTAACGTTAAGTTAACAAAAACATAGTAAAGTTTTGTTCATTATAAAATTTAGTTAAAAAAGTTAGGAGCACATTTTCATTTTAAATATTCGTTAGGAGCACATTCGTTAGGAGCACATTTTCATTTTTAATATGTGAAACGAAAGTTAAAACTACAAACATTTACTTAAGTTCTAACAATTATTCTGTATACAAAATGAATTACTTTATTAAGTAAGATTATTTCGTTGACAAGGTTGCTCTTTATATTAGGAGCATTTAGAAAAAAAGTCTTTAATTTTTTTTGATTTTAATTAAAATTATTCATATTATTGCTTTTTTATTTGTTTATGTAGTTATATTTTATTTGACATAAATACACGTAAATAAATAAAAATAAAAATTATATAAATATTTGTATTTAGACATTAAAAAAAATTATTTGCTATTCTCCTTACAAAAAAAAAATCAGTGAGAATTTTTTTTGTTTTTGTTTTAGTAAAACAAATCGTTCGTAAATGCTGCCACCCTGTATTTAACAATTTTTAACCTTTTCCCTCCTGTCACAAACTATCACATATACCTCGACCCCTCTCCCCCCTAAACTGGGATAGTAGTTTTTCGTCAAAAATATTCCAAAAGATTTAAAAGTAAATATTTTGCAGCATTTTTAAAATTCAACCTAATTAAAATAAACCAAAAGGCATAAACGTAAGGAGTTGCTCGTGGTCTTGCGGAAAAACTGTTTCCCATATGATAACTTTTATAAATGTTATAAAAAAATCGCTCAGGAAGAGCGCCACCAGTTTTTTAAAATTTCTTTTGTTAATTATTTTCAATGAATGAGTTCAATACTTTTGCAATTGTTTTGTTACGTAACTCTATCTTAAAATAATAGAAGTAGAAAAATCCACGAAAATAATCGCAAGGTAACGTGATGTAACGTAAGTTAGAAACAGCGAAAATATTATTGAAAATGCCACTTAACGTAAATTAAGTGGCATTTGCAATAATAATTTCACACTCTTTCGGCCAGGCTCAAAACCTTTTAGCTTATTTTATTCTTTAGGTTAACAGCTTTCATAAAAAATAGCTAATTTAATTTACAGTTTATATAAACAAATATTAGATAAAGTTGTTGCGCTTATTATTAGTTATTAGATAAAGTTGTAACGTAAGTTAATAATGGAATTGCTCATATTTGTGTTTCTGTAGAAAGTATATATCCATACGTGTGTAATTTACATGAGTTTGTGTCTATATAAATGTATAAATATGTATATATATATATATATATATATATATATATATATATATATATATATATATATATATATATATATATATATATATAAATATATATATATGTGTGTGTGTATATGTTTATATATATATGTGAATGAAATTGTATATTTGTATATATGTTTGTATAATGTATGTGTGTTTATATTTATTATTAGTACGTTTGACGGTAAATGTGTGTGTATGCGTTATATATAACAATAACAAAAAATTATGGTCAGGGTTACGGTTAGGTTAATTTAATAAAAAACTAATTAAATATTAAGTTGTTAAAAAAAAATAAAAAAAATACTTGCCTTACTTTCTCAAAAAAATAAGTAATACATTATTAATTATAATACATTAAATAATGCATTAAATTTAATATATAAGTGAAATACATTTAATTGAATATATATATATATATATATATATATATATATATATATATATATATATATATATATATATATATATATATATATACACATAAGTTTATGTTATTACCATTGCATTAAACTATAGATAAAGTATGCATATTTAAAATTCCACAAGAATTAAAAAAGTAAAATTATATTTATATACACTTTATACTTTACTTACTTTTTTTTCTTCTTACTTATAATGCAATATTATCTTACCATTCTTTTGATATCATTATTGCCGCTAATCCACTATTATTATCATTATTATTATGATTTAATGACTAACTTGAACTTAACACTTTGTTATGATTGCCTATTATATTATCTATTATCATAACTTTTAGTATATTTATTATTATATTTGTAATTATTTTTTTTTTTTACAATATTTGTTTTATACAATCGTTGGTCTTTGCGCATAATCAGTTTCCTACTGTTTGTCAATATCTCTCACTATTGTATATATATGCAGTTATTAAAGTGGAAATTTATTGATTGAATAAATAAGATCCAAAATGTATATTTATTATGCGAAAATTTTATATTTAGCTTTAAAAAGTAGTTGTTTACAAAAGTTTTGCCGTCGTAAAGGTAATCTGTGTAGGGTAAAGTTTCCATGTTTTAAAACCAAACTTACATTTCCATTTAATAGTTCATTTAGTCTATAAGACAAAGACTCAAATGTTTTACTTATCTTTCACCACACATTAAACAAAAGAGCACTAATTCAAGAACTCTTATTTAATGTATATTGTTTTCACATTAAAGGCTTACAACACGAAGCTTTAAGACAAAGGTGTAAAAGTAGCTTGTGAAAAAAAAAAAATTGAAAAACATGACTTATAAGAAAAGACTGTGATATAAAGAGGTTAGCTGAGGTATCAAATATGCAAAAGTCAACAAGATATTGAAGAAAGAAAGTGATGTTATTTCGCAATAACTTTTTTTTATTTGTTATTTTTTTGAGGTACATTATCTGTGTATAGCACAATTGAAAATAAAAATGTTTCCAGTGCTATGTTATTCTGTTAGATATGTTTCCCATTAACTGATCGTTGGCAATTACGTGGTTAAAACAATTGTGCCAGTATCTGCATTGTATATAATTTGATGTTACAATAATTATAATAATCCTTACTTATATTAAAAGTGCTACTAATTATCTAAAATTTTATTAAAAATAACTGAACTATATATTCAATATATACTTTCAATAATTTTTATATACTTGATTTTCTGTTGTTTTTTTTTTGTTGTTGTTGTTTCTTTTAAAAATGTGGCTAATAATTAGCAAATTTGTTTGCACTCTTCTTGAAAATGCGAAAATAAAGCTGTGCTAGGGAAATCTAGGATAGGGAAAATAAAGCTGTGCTAGAGAAAATTCTTAATGATTGAGATAGTTTTCGTGAAATTGTCATTTTAAGTAAATAAGGTTGTTTAACTTACATACTGAAAACAGTTTGATAAACAATAACTCTTGCACTATGGTGTAGCAAATCTAAAAATCAAATCCGCATATGCCTATTGGTAATAGGCCTGGTCCTTTCTCCCATTCATTGAAAACAACTCATCGGTTGTTCAAATTGTTGAATAAAAAAATTATCAAGTAAGTTCAGCAATAAAGGTTTTTTCTACTACAAAATATGCCAAAAAGGCCATGCCCGTGGATCCATGTTCGCAATAGGAGCGCCCGTGAAAATTTTTATTAATATGAGACATATATGTCCGCATGTTGATAAAACTAACAAATTTAAAATTTGTTTGAATTTTTTAATTTCATTTCAAATAAAAAATATAACTTTTTTAAGTAAAACGAAGGTGTATTGCAAAGGCTTAGTTTCATTAATATAATTTACGAAGTAGTGTATTGCACTTATTTTCGTAGTGTAATTACGAAGTAGTGTATTGCAAAGCCTTAGTTTCATTAATATAAGTTAATTAATAGCTTATTAAGTATCTAATTTGCTTTAAAAAACTTAATAACAAAGCATTTTATTAGTTGTAAAAAATTTAGTTTTTGTGTTAAACTAACACACTTAAAACTTCTTGCTTGTCTCAAAAAACTTTATAAAAAAATTATTTTTAATAATGAGAGTTTAAAAGATATTAAGAGTTTATTTCACATAACTCGTACTCCTCGGTTAATAGGTGTATTTTTCATACATGACAGTTAATAAATCTACCAGGTTTTCTTTTTCTTACACTTCTCTCAAAACTATTTTTCTTTTGTTTGTGTGTCTGTGTTTGTTACTTTTAATAGTTTCGACATTTTTTTCTCTTATTTATTGTCTTTACTAGAGATTTAGTTTATATGGTACTAGAATCTTTTCTGGCAGGTGCTTTAGTATACGGATGACTAGTTTCCGGATTAGCTATGATTTTCTGGATTAGCTATGGTTCAAAAGAATCAGTTTGATTATTTTTTTACATAAATGTTGATTATGTGGTTGAATTTCTGATTGCTTATTTGAAAGAGGTCTGTCGCTAGATAATATGAATCACTTTCCCTGAAAATTCATTTCTTGAGTGCATAGATCTCACATTCTTGGAACCCATTGAAACATATTTTATTGTGAACGACAAATAATATGCTGTGCACGCTAGATGAGGCAAATTTGAAATGTCCATAATCCGTTAATCTGCGTTGATTTATAATAAGACTTAAAAAGCACTAAACATTTATTGGCTGCAGTGTGATATAAATGTTAACAAAGTCAAAGAATCCTTTTTTGCAATTCTTATTTCATAAAGAAGATAATGTGGTTTTTAGTTGTTATGGACAATGTTATGGTAGAATCTTGTGAATTGTATCATAAAAATTCTAGAAAGCCCTCTTTGAAAAACACTTTCTTATATAATTGGAATCAGTAACCAAAAAGATACTTTCATTATAAAATTTAAATCTTGTTTAAACTGAAGACTTATTTGGTGCAGTACATACAAATATGTAAATAAAGTATTTAAATTATCATAGAATTATTTTTTAATATTCAACTTTTCCCCACTCTCCCTTACATCTCTACATTTTAATTTACTAATTGTTTATAAAAATAAAATATGAACTCTAGTGAAGTCCTGACCTTCGACAACCAATGATAATCGATACCTTCATTATCAATAATTTTAAGTATCGCGTGATCTTGATATTAATACTGTAAGCTATCGCACTAATATTAGACGATAATCTTAAATTCAATACCGAGTGCAAAGTTTAATATAAATACAATTTTTTTTAATATAAATACAATTTTGTTTAACTAATAGCTTAAAACTTTGAGAGTATAATGTCGACTTAACGGATTATTCTTGAACGCAATATATTTACTTACATATGTGTTTGTGTGTGTGTGTGTTTGTGTGTGTGTGTGTGTTTGTGTGTGTGTGTGTGTACTTACATATGTGTTTGTGTGTGTGTGTGTGTGTTTGTGTGTGTAATGTAGATACAAATGTTGGGTTTTGAGAAACTAAATCTTTTTTCCTACGTGATTAAAATAAATTTTTGAAATAACGTCGTTAAATAAGTGTTTTATTAATAAGACTATGATGACTACTAAAATCATCCTTGGTAAAATCTTATTTAGATTTCCTATTATTTATGAAGATAAATATTTATAAAAAAAAGAGTCACTTTTGATAAAAGGGGGTTTGAAACCATCACCCTTTCATCCACCCTAAGTCTAAATTATAAATTTATTATCTAAATAATGAATTTTTTATATTTGGCTGTGGTCTGATAGCTATTTACCAAAACATCTTGCATATAAAAATTAGCATTTACATTAAAAAAACACTTTTATATATATAGTTTGTCTTTAATGCCGGTAAGGATAGTGGTTTTGTGCCCCCTCCGATCCCCTTCCCCTTTTTCTCTCTGGATGTGCCCGTAATCTAGAATCCTTCATAAATTTGTTGCTAAATCTAAAATCTATTTTTTTATAACAAGGTTTAAACTTTTATATAAAAATTGATTAAGTTATAATAGTTTAGTTTTTAAAAACTTAATTTGGATCACAGTTTTTTCAATAAATTCTGATATAAAAAAATCGACACTTTAAGCGTCATGACTTTTTTGGTATGTTTCGATTTTCATAATTTTTTCACTTTTGGAATATTTAAATGAAGCTCTTTTTAATGATAAATAGCAACGTAGATGAACCTAAAAATTTTATAAATGCATATAAATATATATATATATATATATACATATACATATACATATATATATATATATATATATATATATATATATATATATATATATATATATATATATATATATATATATATATATATATATATATACATATACATATACATATACATATACATATATATATATATATATATATATATATATATATATATATATATATATATACATATACATATACATATATATATATATATATATTTATATATATATATATATATATATATATATATATATATATATATATATATATATATATATATATATATAAATTTTAGAAGTAATAAACCTTAAACATGCAAGCGTTTTAAAAAATTGCAAAATAACGCAAAACATATTTAACAAAATACTTGAACTTAAAAGATTTCATTTATTAAAACTAAAGGGACAATTGGAGTTTAGCAATTTGAAATGTTATGTCATGAAATAAAAGAAGTAATTTTTTTAATAACGAAATATCATATATGCTTAAAAGACTTACAATTAAGACTTACGATTATAAAGAAACCTACTATTATAATGATAATAACAAAAGCAAAATTTGGTTTTTGTTATTGTCATAAAAGTTACAGTGCTACATAGCTGAAACACAATCAACCATAAATACTGGTTTTGTAATTACCACTGGTTACTAATGTTAATACCAGTAAACAATATTGTTTTTCCTTAATTTTAAAATTCCAATTCCTCTTAAACTGTAATCTGATGTTATTACAGTAAATTTTACAACATAATTTTACTATATTAAAACCATGTTTCAACTGTAGGCAAATTATTAAGACATTGACAAACCCAACTAATTAAAAAGGAACATTATTATGTTCCTTCAGTTAAATTTAATAAAAGTATAAATAATCAATGAAATATAAGCAATAATAAATACTTAATATAAGCACCAAAATTTATACTCAAACTGTACCATCAACCAAATCTTATTTTCGCACGATTCATCATTTATCAAAGTCTCATTCTTTTATTGTATCTATTCCTGCATACCAATGTACAGTGTACATCATGTAATACCTGTACAAAGGAGTCCTTCACCCCAGAAAATGACAAATTTTGCCATAAAACTGGATTCTGCAGACCAATAACACCAGTTATCATTTATTGTACTGAGTGTATGACATTGTCTGACAACATTTGATGGGCTGTAGTATCGTTCATATCATTCGAGGAAAGTTTTGTTTTAGGACGAAAATCCAGTTTTTATTTTAAATAATAATCATTTTTGTATGGAATTACTCTCCCGGTTAATAAAAAATCTTTCTTCGTATGCAGGCTCATCAACAGTTTTTTGTTCGATCGAGTCAACAAAGTACCTCTCTTCTGTTATAAATGCTTATGTCGCGTTTAATGTTTTTTCTTTCTATAGTTCAACACGCTTAGTTTAAGTTTTTATTGATTTCTGTATGACATAGAATTTTTTTTTTTGGCTAATTTGTTATTTGTTTAAGTGAAACGAATCCCGGAATTGGTTTAAGTGATAAAAATCTTTTCCTTTGTTTAGTTTGTCTATTTAGAGTAGAAAGAGTTTTGTGTAAAATCACAATTGTATCAGAACTTGCCTCGCATTCTAATGATAAGCTCTTAATTGTGTTAAGCATCTTCCTAACATAAGCACCAGAATAAATAGAAGGGATCTTTCAAAGGTGAAAGCGTCTTTAAAAGACTGAAAGTTTTTTCATGCAATACTGCATATTTATCTGCATCTAAACTTTTTAAGTTTGTTATAATTTATAGTACTTTAGCTTTTTTAAAAAAAAAATTTTAGCTTATAGCCCATATATAAGTTATATATATAAAGTTTTATTTAAATCGTATGTATTTTGAATAGTTAATTATTGTTTGTTTCTTAAAAATACTTTTAAAAGTAAAAACTTTCTATTGCAAATATTAAACCAGTGATTATTGCAAAAATTATGCTAAAAATTAAATTCAAAAAAAAATAATAATATTCTAAAATTAATTATTTTTCAAAGAAGGTTTTATCCGAAAAAATTATTGAAAAAAAAATAGATAAATTTAAAAAAATATGTTTCATATACATAATGAAATATAATTTAACTTCTTAATAAAGTTGACATGCCTGCCAAAGGGAAGTTGTTGTATTTCTTTAAATAGGAGTACTTAAAACGACTCATTTTGTCTTTCAACACCATTGTTTGTGTTGCAATTAGTTAGATGACGAATATGTTTATACCACCAGATCCATCTCTAAATTATTAGAAAGAATTTCTACTTTTACTTAACTTACTTTAAAATGAGGCAAACCAAACCAAAATTTTGCCACTAAATGCATTCTCAAATAAAAGTTCAATTATTTAAACTCGTGTTTATTAATAGCTACCTTTTTTATAGGCATCAAATACATTTCAACATAATGTTTTAATTTACAAAAAATCTTGAAGCCAAAAGTCAGTAATCTCTAACGCTTATATGGCATCTACTAATTCTTCTCAAAATCTTGACCTGGTTATATATCTCAACAATTTTAAAATTTCTTCCTTTTTACTTAAACAACCATTGGAAGTCTTTTTTATCCAACGATTTTCTCTATAAAAAAAAGCAGATGAATACTCTACACTCTAATAAGAGAACTCAGTTTTATTTATAATGCTTATGAACTTAATTTGCATGAAATATTAAAGATGAATCCTATAAAGAAGCCGTTAACTTAAAATTGAGTTAAATAAATGTAGATTTTGCAAAAACACACCAAGAAAAACAGACTCCCAAGCATGTATCTCATTAATCATGCAGTATAAGATTTGAAAATCAAGATTCCAAGATTTGATGACATTACGTGCTTTTTTTATTGTATCTAAAATTTAACTTTGAGATACAAATGTTGCAACTGTTTGAAATTGACATTCATTTCAACAACTAAGACAATTAAACTAGTGGTCTTGTAAGTTGCATTTAAAAACACCATTTCATTAACATATATTTAGAACTCTTTTTTGCCTACCAGCTTGATAAGCAAACAACAGTTGATCCTTACTTGGACTTCTATTTTTGATGATAATGTAGAATCGGAAACCTCCCAGCCGACACATTAAATTGTAAATGCGCATATAAAACCTGTTTGAATACCCATCATTTTGGTATGTATAATAGCCATTTTATCGTGTCAAATTGGCATTTGAAATACGCTTCATATGCGTTTAAAAACGAGTATGCAAGTTGAATCCTACTGAATATCAAACTCGCATTTAAAACGCTTGTAAATCGCATAAAATACAGTAACTAGATATTATTAAATACGGTGTTTTCTTGATATTACTTGCGCATTTAAAACTTTTCAGAATACGTCTTATTTACGTATGTATGTTATCCATCTTACCGAGTAGAACACTAACCAGAAATACGTTTTAGACGTGTAGATTATCGGACACAAAACACGCGTCTGAAACGTGTATTTATTACATGTATATACAAACGCGCTCACGCATTAGCTTTAAAAATAATAACAAAAATCTTATTAAATCAACTTGTTTATTGTTCCATATACACGTCTATATTACAGTTTTTATATAGTTTTTACATAAAAATGCATGTTATGTTCATTTTATATTTTAAAAATTGCACTAAAAATCTCTACTAGTATACTAATGTATGCTAGTAGAGGATTTAATTACCTTGTTTAATTACCGTATTATTATATAAATACCGTATTATTTCTTTCAATTTCTTACAATTACTATTTGTAAATTTAAAAATACACGATACAACATCGTATTCAAAAATTACATTAATAGACAAACAATTAAAACCTAATTTATTGAAAGATTTGACTGCTGTCGCTTTTGGTGGTACATCATAAAGAAGGACGATTTCGAAGAAAAACAAAAATGTTTTTTGGTAGCTCTTCAAAAGTTAAGAAACCTATGTCAGAAAAAAGAGAAATTAATTTAAGTAAAGGTATAGTTCTTACTTAAATATGAATGCATGCAGCCTGTTTAAAGTGAGACATACCACATCCATAAAAGTGTTTAAAGTTTCAATTAAGTTAGTTTTACCTTTCTGTATTCTTTGTCGCTCATTTGCCTTCATCGTCATCTTTACCAAAACTAAAAGCAAAGCATTTTTTATTTTGTTTAACAGCATATATGTAAAAGTAAAGATTAATAACAATATAAAAATTTCAAGTTTTTGATTGTTAACAAAATATTTGTTTAAAGTAGCTTTAATAATATATATATATATATATGTATATATATATATATATATATATATATATATATATATATATATATATATATATATATATATATATATATATATATATATAAATATATATATATATATATATATATATATATATATATATATATATATATATATACATATCATATCACGCCACGTGATACTCTTAAAACTTAAAGTTTTGTTTCCATGGAGTCATTAGAACTCACGCCACCGTAATTTTAATTGTAGTTTTAACGTCTATTTTAAATTTTGTAATATATGGCTGATGATTGCCGTTAGGCATGAAACTTAAAGTTCCATAATAAAAGTTTTTTCTTTTTTCGTTTTTAATTATAAACCGCTCTGTTATGAAATTTATATATAATCAAAATAAATTTCTTAAATATTGAGTACTTTTCAACGAACAAGAGTTCTGAATTATTTTAATACAACACTACATAAAACGATATATATATGTATATATATATATATATATATATATATATATATATATATATATATATATATATATATATATATATATATATATATATATATATATATGTGTATGTATACATATATATATATATATATATATATATATATATATATATATATATATATATATATATATATTCAAGTATTTGATTGTTAACAAAATATTTGTTTGAAGTAGCTTTTATGTATACATATATATATATATATATATATATACATATACATATAGATATATATATATATATATATATATATATATATATATATATATATATATATATATATATATATATATATATATATTTAACAACCTTAACATAAATAAAATAAATTTCTTATGGCAATTAGAAAAATTTAAATTTGAAAATTATAATTTTGCTAAATATACATTTTATATTTTAGTAGACCTTCCATTGAATCATTTACCTACATTATATTTTGTATTTCTTATTTTTTTGCTTTTTTATTTTGTAAGTTTTCAAATTTATTTGCAGATGTATCATTTACAGAACAACTATAATTTTTAAACCATTAACAATATAAAACAATTTATTAATATTAAAAGTTACAGATCTTGAATGAATTATGGATACAAGTCGGAAAAAGACAGTGGAATTGTCAACAATTAATATCTGTTATTTTCATTCTCTTTATTTGAAATTGTTATAGTTGCAGCATATGCAATAAGCAGATTTTTAACTTAATTGTGTAAAACTTTCTCATACACATTTTTTTTTTTTCATCATAAGATAAACTGACGAAACTCTGTTGCCTTCTTATGTTAAAGTTCAGAAAAGACCTCTTGGACTTCTACTTAGTCAGAAGCAGTGGACTGATTAATTTCCAGCACTTGGTTTGAAATCACTCTCTTTTGAGCAAAGCTGGTATGATTTTTCAATGTGTATTTCACATAGCTTAAACATATTGATGACACACTTTAAGAAAAAAAATCCGCATAGGCTTAATGGCAGAAAAAGGAACCATATCTATATTATTTATAAACAGTCATATGCTGTTCCTTTATTTTTGTTATGGGTAAGCATTTGACCTAAAATCTGCATCAGTTCTTAAAATTGCAATATTATTTTTGTAAATACTTTATGTACAAAACTTTTAAACTACTTTGTCACAGAAGTTTATTAATCACACTTTTTTTCTAGCAAACAGTACTAGAGATATATTTATTATCACAATAATGTATATGATGATAGATGTATCTCCAGTACTGGAGATATATCTATTATCACATATTTATATGTCAAAATATATACATCTTTTGTATATGTTGGTATATGTAATAATACTTTAGCAGACCAATAATTTTTGTTTGGCTAGAGCATTATCACATATATCAAGATATCAGTGCAAACTGTACTTACAGTTTCCACTGATATGTTGATAATGCTTTAGCCAAACAATATTTAGTGTTTTACTAAAGTATTATAACATATACATATCACTGCGAACTGTAAAAGAGATATGTCGACGTAGATATACCTCCATTACATATATATAAAAATTGTAATGGTGTTATAAATACCTTAATATATCTCTATTCAGTTTTCATTGATATGTTGGTATATTTATTAATACTTTAGTAAAATCATAAATATTGCTAGGTTAAAGCATTAACACGTTTATCAACATATTATTGGAAACTTTAAGTACAGTTTGCACTGATATGTAGCTACAACAACAAAAATATATTAACCAGAAGTATAGATAGATTTATTAACCAGAAGTATAGATATCTTTACCTTTGGGATTTTTTTATTTTTGTTAGCTATTATCACATATAATGTGATAACAGATATATTACCGTTACAGTTTACACTGATGAGTTTTAAATGATTTTTAATAATAGCATTTAATAACTGCGTTAGTGCTTTAACTGAACGAAATATTTTTTTACAACTTGATAATAAATTATTAATCTTGGTAATAAATAACATAACTGTATATTATTAATTATGCATTATATAAAATTATATTATTGTTCAATATGCAGTGTATTTATGTGAATACTTTTAGTTGTTAATATATCAACAATAAGTTCTTTATAACTAATTTTAAAATTCAAATCGAGCCTTTATTTATAAAATAAAATCTCCTATAACTCTAACAAGCTAGTTTCTTTGTCACTTACTGTAATATGTTTTTCTATCTGTTAACTTTAGATGTTAATGTTGTGATTTTTTGTCGTTATAAATAACTTTGCTTACCTTCACTTAAAAATGGTTATTGGGTTTTTTCATTACTGAAACTGACTACATATTATCTTTCACTTAAAGCCAATGATTCATATGTAAAATAAAAAAAAAGATTTATCTTTTTATGATTGTTTACTTTTAGCGTTGTTTTTTCAAATTAAGTTTATTTGCAAATAATCTTGCGCAAACTTTGACAAAAATGAAATAAAAAAGTCACTAATTTGTTATCTATTAAGTCACATTTTTGAGTTTTTAAATAAGTAAAGTACATAAATAAAGAACAACAAGTTAGATTGTAAAAAGTGTTTTCAATTATAATTTTGTTCTATTTTTATGTCGAAAAACTACTCTTATACAAATTTTTTAAGTTCCTACAGAGCAGAATCTAAAATATGCTCTGAATGTTGATCGTTTCCTGAAAGCAAAAATTAAATTTGGATAATCTTTATTTCAAGTACTAGCTTTATGATAATGAAACCATGTTATAATTCAAAATGTTATGTTCTAATTTAAATACCCAACGGGCATTTGTTGGTTTAAAATTGGTTTAGATCACGTTTTAAAGGCATTTACGTCAATCTAAACGTTTAGGAATATATTTTCTACGTGTTCTGAATATTTAATTTGCGTTAAAAAGTTAAATCAAACATTTTCCGTACGGAACTAACTTGATTACATTAGTTTCGCACAGAATGTGTTGGACATTTTGAATCGTTCATTATGATTAAAAATTATAAATTCTTATGAATTTTAAACTATGTAATAAATTGTTTAGAAAAGATAAAAGAAATTTGTTTTTAGTATTATATTGTGGGCTAATGAAGCAGCTGAAAAGTCCTGTAAGTTCTTCGATAATATTGTATAAGCGATTTAAAGTAATTTTAAGTACAGTAACAATATATTTTGATAAATCTTTTCTTTTAGTTATTGCTATTAAAATAACAGTTTCAAAAAAGTAGCAGTAGTTTCAAAAAAGTATTAGTTTCAGTTTAAACTAATTCATAAATTGTTTTTTCTGTTTGGTTTTTAACAACGCTATAGAACGTCTATAATTAACTCTTAGCTTCCAAATTTTTCGACTTTTACTAAAAGCAGAAAAATTATGAAAAATAATTTCCACTTAAAAGACAAATTTTCTCTAAAGGTTTTAGAGAAAAATTATGCATTTCAAGTGGTACCCAGTGGACACGACAACGCCCATATGACGTCGAAAAGACGTCTTTTAGAGATAAAATAAAGACGTGTTTTTCAGACGTCTAAAAGATGTAAATTTAGGACGTTCAGAACTAGTTCAGAACTAAATAGAAACGCCAAATGACGCCAAATCGACTGCTCGAACACTTGACGTCATTCGCCTTCTTTTAGATCAGGTGTGAGCTTTAGATTAATGCCAACAGCATTTTAAAGTTCTTTTTTGCTGTAGGAATCATGTAAAGATAAGTATGTAAAAATTAAAAAGAAAGGAATAAAAAGAACATTTATAATACACTTTATAAAGTTATACCACCAACATTTAATTACTTCTATTTCTAAATTCAAAAGATAACACAAGTATAAGTGAAATGAGGCAATTTAGTATAAGTTATATTGCTCATATATAATTCATTAGTGTTTTGATCAATTCGATAATATTGTGTATGTATATTTACAAATCAAAATTTGTTAAGTAATTTATGATAGTAATTTACCCTTCTAAAGAAAACTAAACATTAAACCATTATAAAAAATATACCACTTTTTTTGCAACATTTTTATTAAAAAGCGATTGGTTCAAGATACTCAAAGGTAAAATGACAATAGTAAAGATAAAAACTATTTTCAACTTTAAACGTTTTTTAAGTAAATAATTGAGCTTATATAATAGTTGATTAAAAAATAAAAAATAAACGTATGCTATTATAGTTTGTTTAATCATATATATATATATATATATATATATATATATATATATATATATATATATATATATATATATATATATATATATATATATATATATATATATATATATTATAACTTTAAGTATCATAACTTTAAACTTTTATACCCACGTCCTTTAAAAGGGAAAACTTAAATAATCTTTTTTTCTTGCTGAACTGACTAGGTAGCTATTTTGAGTATTGTGGAGTATTAAACAAATATGTTTATAAAGAAAATAAACCTAAATAATTAAAACAACTTCCAACATAATTATCACAAGAAAAAATATTACTTACATAAATCTTTGCTAAACTTAATGATTTATTATTGACTTTACCAAAGCATAATTTTGAATCACAAACTATCTGATTCGAAGGATCTGAATGAATTAAAAAAATTGTTACTTATAAAAATTCATTAAGCATATTTTAAACATATATAAGCATAAAATAAACTATTTATACTATAACATACATATATACTATATATATATATATATATATATATATATATATATATATATATATATATATATATATATATATATATATATATATATATATATATATATATATATATATATATATATATATATAAGCATAAAATATATATAAGCATAAAATAAGCTATTTATACTTTTACATACTTATATATACTATATATGTACATATATACTAT
This sequence comes from Hydra vulgaris, assembly GCF_022113875.1. Lineage (NCBI taxonomy): Eukaryota > Metazoa > Cnidaria > Hydrozoa > Anthoathecata > Hydridae > Hydra > Hydra vulgaris. Next base: position 50,520,889 of record NC_061163.1, read on the forward strand.
ATATATATATACTATATATGTATATATATATATATATATATATATATATATACTTGTTAACTCCCTTGAAATATTGTATAAAAGTTAACTCAAAAAATAAAGAGTTACATACATATTAGAAGTTTTTATGGCCAATACATATATATTTTGTTTATAAATAAATTTTTAAGTAATAAAACAAAAATTTATAGGAAAGTAAATTTAGGAGAGCATTCAAGTTTTAACCATTTTAAAGAATATTTAAGGACTTTTAAGGATTTTTTTTTTTTTAGCAAGGATTTTTAAGGTTTCTGAGGATTGGGAACCCTGAATATATACGACAACAATCAAATGACTACATATTGAAACTTTATCAGCAAACATTGTTGTAGTGGATTTGCAGTGGACCTATAAAGGCATTCTGAGCAGTTAAATGGAGTTTATCTCATTGATTACTTAGTAAATTATTTAAGTGGTCAGCTGATAACATTACAAGAAGTGATATTGTGGTTACTCGTGTTATCCAATTTTGGCTGCTGCCGCTAATGGTCCATTAAGTATATGATGACCAAATCTGCAACCACCTACAATGCCTATAAAGTCCTCTTTAAATATTTCCTGTGTTATATATTTTTTTACTAAATGTTAAAACTAAAAACCATAAATAATTCATATAAAAAAAAAATCAACTCTTTTCATCGTTAAATACATTTTTCTCATTATAATTTGAAGTTAGATAAGTTAAAAATTGTATCAAAGAATAAATATTTAATCTCATCACAAAGATTTACATACATAATTTATTTATACCCTTTAAGTATACTAACTGGATATTTCCCTTAATTGCTACTTGGTACAACAAAGTTAATAACAGCGTTTTTTCACTTTGCCACAGACTTTAAATAATGTTGATAAAATGCTTCTGTGTTACTTAACAGCCATCTAGAACATATAAAATTCTTAAAGCAGCCTTTAGATTTTCTTCCTTCTGTTTCAGATGCAATTATTAATAATAATGAACTACATCATTAAATGTTACAAAAATAGTTACTATATTACATTTTATTATACTTTACATTTATATATACTTACTTACATATATGTTTCGTATTTTACTGGTGAGACATAATTTACAAGAATTGTTGGATTATACGCTTTACATTGCATGGGAGAGTTCTACTTAACTATAGAAACTAAACCAGCTTCTTTCACATTCCATACCTGCTTTGAGAGCTCAGTAATCATTTTTGTATTTAGAGTTGTTAATAGATTTAACGTGATTGGCGTATCTTAATTTAAACGGAGTCTCACTTATACCAATGCAGAATTTTTCATTAGGAAATGAATCACGATTAGCAGTTGTTTCAGTTGCTTGATATACAATGTTGCTTGTTAAACGTTTATTGAACAATGGGCAGAGGTTTTTATTAAAACAGTTACAATTTTTTAGATTAAGGTTTGTAAATTTTTTAAATCAGGGTTTGTATCGTTGCATATAATGTATTTGTTGTGCAAATTTATAATCGATTTTACACTTGGCATACAACTGTAGATAACTTTGACTGTGTTCCTGTTGAAGATTTTATGCATTTTGTTATTATTAGGATGATTTTTGTCAATTAATTTCATAAAACATTTTGCCACGTTTGTGCTAACGTTTTTGCTAAATGGAGGATTAAACCAAATGATGTTGCGTGCTCTGTTCTGTTTTTGAGTTGGTATTGCTTTAGGATTGTTAGATAGGTAAGACTACATTTATAACCAGATATTAATAAAGCTTCTTTATATAGAGGAACAGTATGTTGAAATATTTCTTCTAAGAACTTGTAGACATTCTACAACCGAGACTGGTATTTGTTAAAGTATACTTGGCGGGTGATTTAAATCAGCATAGATATAGTTAAATTTATTATCAGGTTTGAAATAAGGTTTAAAAGTGCAGTCACTAAGATTTAGACTAATGTCGAGGAAGTTGACAATTTTCATGTTGCATTGTATAGAAATCCGTAAGCCATTGCATTTTAAATATTTCGTTAATTTGCTTTTTTATTATTTCCATTTTTTAAGAGCCGCTTTTATTACTAAAAACTGCCAATCCATCGTCACGGTATATTTCCACATCAATCTACCAACCTAATCATTATTGAAAAACAAAAACTTTCTTGCATGAAAAATTAATGACATATTCTCTTTATTTAGTGTTAGATGTTACTCCGCAAAATCGATAGAGTTTTTTAAAAGTGTTTTTCTAATTGAATATCTCTTATGGCCTTAAATCAATCGATAACATTTTAAGTGTTTTTTCATTGATTTAAGTGTAATATATTTCTTAGGTCTGTATTAATTTTAGAAAAAACATCTTTACTAATTTTACCAACCTCATTTTTAGCAGAATTCAATAAACGGATAGTTGAACTGTTGTCATAATTATCTTTATGGTCTTTTTATCTTATGGTCTTTTTAAAGTAATAAAATAATTGAAAGCTGTATTAATGTCAATTTTATTGAAAACTTTATGATTTTTCAAAAGAAATTTAACTTCTATGTTTACTTTATTTTTTTAGTTTGAATTAGATAATTTGTAATTTTCAGAGATGGCATTTCTTAATAAGTGTTTATAATCATTTTTAGATAATTTGTAAAGATCGGATGTTCTATTAACATACGCATAAGTTATATTAGATTTTCGAATATTATTTATATCTTGTTTAAGTTTATTTTGAAAACTGCTATATATCTTTCGAAACTTATTGTGTTTTACTTGATCGAAGAGTTGATTCTCGAAAGCTATAATTTCTGTAATTTGTTTTGGATTATTATATTTTTTTAATAGTAGTTATAATATAAATTGCTCTTACTAATTGAAAAAAAGAAAATCCTTTTCCGTCGCATTCTTTTTATTAATTTTTCCCTTTTATCCAATAAATGTATTTTGAAGTCTTTAACTGATGGTATCGGAATGTTCTTGACTAAATATCGAAAGTTTAATTTTTCCATTACATATGCGACTTGAGTAGAGTTCTCAACGTATGGAGCAAAAATATCGTTAGTTTGATTGTGTGATAATAATCAACTCTACTCGATTTGAGAGTGATCAATTTAACGTGAAATAAACACAAAATAGATCAATAAATAAATAAAATGTTAGATGAGAAGCAACTTTTTAACGGTCTTAGAGTGTTAGGCCGTTTTTGCCACAGTTGTTTTTCTCATCTTTTTATTTATTGATTGATTTATTTATTGATTGATTGTTTTTCTCATCTCTTTTATTTATTGATTGATCTATTTTGTGATTATATTGATTATTATATTGACTATATACTTTATATTGATTACTCTTAAATTAAAAAAGAAATGATTATTATCACATAATTAAACTAACGATATATATATATATATATATATATATATATATATATATATATATATATATATATATATATATATATATATATAGGCCTCGGTGAGAAACAAGGGCTTTTAACTATTGCTCTCAACCACACTCCGCTAAAGTGGTTTCCGGGAGCAACTTACGGCTCTCGTAAATAAAAATATAGTTTCTTTAAAAATATAAACTACTTTTTTTTTTCTTTTCTTTTTTTAAATATTGATTTTTTTAAAATTTCAAAAAATCAGTATAATATTGATTTTTTTAAATATTGAATAAATTAAAAAAACTTATGCAAACTTCAAAAACAAAAACGACAAAATTTTAGTGATTGACAAAATGCAAATGTTTATTTATTTAATTGTATAATACCATTATAGCATTAATGACAAAATTTTCAAGTTACCAAAATTGTTCATTAAAGTAAAGCACTATCGTTGTAGCTATGATGAAAAAGTCCTTTTAAAAATAATAATTTCATAATAAGTTTTCATGCTTTATTAAAGCACGGTTATTAAATTTAAAAAAAAAAGCGTCTGTTTAAATGCAATGTTTTGATAAGATTGGAATAACTGGTTGGTTTCTTAAATTAAAATATTTTTTAAAAAAAGGTTTTTGTGAAAAAATAAATTGTTTTAATTAAGAAAAAAATTTAATTTCGTAGTTTTGTATTTAATAAGCAACTTATTTAACGAATAAACAGATAACTCGCCCCTAAACCGAAAGCTCTTTTAAAAAGCTGTTTAATGTAACAGCTCCACTGGCTTGCCTTTTTTATTTACTCCCGCTGATTTAAATTATATTGGTGTACTTTACAAATAGAGTGCTCTCGCGCTCATTTACTCACGCCAATTTAAATTATGTTAGTGTACTCTTAAAAATAGAGCAATAATATGTATATGTGTTTGTCTGTGTGTTAGTAAAAATAAAAGCGTTATTAAAAGTTAAGCTAAAGATTGCAGATACTCAAAAAAGATCATGAGGTCTTGTCACATAGAACCGCTGAAATTAGAGCCAAGACTTTGTTTTGTTTGCGTCAATATTGTGCCTCTATTGTAATATTTGCCTCTATTGTAATATTTTTAATTTATTGCCATTTATCATTAATAAGTTGAAGGTCGTGAATAAATAGCTGGATTTTTGATATTGAAAGCGATAGCCAAGAAGTTTTTTGGTACTAAAATACATTTTTTCAATATTGCAAATTTTTCAGTCTATTTGCTCATAATAAGATTTTTCATTAAAACATTTTTATTAACGACTGGTCTACCAAACCAACTATTTATTGAAAATAATATTCTTCATTAGATTCATTACTTGGCCAATATAGTGTTTATTTTATTCTTTATTGAAGAAAGACCTTCATGTGATGAATATAACATATTCAGTGCGAATAGAAATTCTTTTTCATCTGTTCTTTTGTACAACTTTGAGGAAATATAGTTTTTGGGAAATTAGGTTGGTTGTATAAAGTCTTCTAGCAAACCAGTTGGTTGAAAATATACAAACATACATACAGACATACTTATGTGCACACATATACATACACGCGCCCATGCACATATACATATATAAATCGTATATATATATATATACAAGTATTTTTAGATTTTTATCTTATAAATTGTTTTTACAATCAGGGCCGTCCCAAAGAGATTTTAATTAAGGGATGGGTTACGTATTAATTTTTAAGCAAATTATAGCCAAAAAAAATTTTTGTCAACTAACTATTCCAAAGAAAAAGGTCCTTGTTATCCGACATTTGCCGACTGCCAATTATTAGTTTCAATTTTGCCCACTCCAGTTTCCGATGTGCCGACTAATAAAATTTGTAAGGGGGGCTAGACACCCCCTAAGCTCCCCCTCCTCCTCGAAATGACCCTCTTTACAATTTAAATAACAGTTCAGAAAAAAATTTATGTTATTATAAAAAAGTAAAAGTTACATTTTAACGTTATAAAATATTAATTAAATCATGGTTTAAAATATGTCAAGGTTGTAGTTGTTGCGTTTCTAGTTAAAATATAAAAAGAGATAAAAGAAATAATTAAGTTCAAGAAAAACAAGTTGATATCAACAGCACAACAAATAAAAATAGTTTTTTATAAAAGAGATTATTTAAAAACGTAAGAAATTAATTTCTTACCAGCTAGTTCTTGCACTGCAAATAAAAAAAATTTGTAGTATTAAAAATAAACACATAATATTTTTTTTAATAGAAATTATTCTTCAAAATTTTTTAAAAGAGACTTTAAATACATTGAAAAAAAAATCTTACTTCATTGTGGTTGTTGTTGCGGTTCTAGTAAAAATATAAATACAGATTTAAAAAAATACATTAGTAAAGAATAAGAAAAAGACAAATCATCAGGAACTTTTAAAAAAAACATATAAATAAATTAAAACAAACGATTCCTTTCTTACCAGAATGTGGCTGTTGTTGTGTATCTGCTTAAAAAAAAAACAGATTAAAAATAAATAATTAAGTTAAAGAAACAGAAATTGGTATCAATGGCACAACAAATATAAAATAGGTTTTTTGTAGATTTAAAGGGCTATTAAAAGGATAGAAAAAATTCTAAAATTTTAAATACTTTAAAAAAAAGTAGTTTAACTAAAAGCAAAGAGTAAAGTATATGGAAAGCAAATAAACAAAAAACTTAACAATTAAATAAAAACGAAATTGGCAACTTAATGAACAAATAAAGACGACTAAAATCGAATTACTGAACAAATAAAAATAAAATATAAGCGACTTACTAAACATTAAGTCATCATCTAAAGCTTCTAAAAATTTAAAAAGAGGTCAATAAACTATTTCAAAAAAAATTAACTAAAGAGAAAATAAAGAACAAATGCTACCTGACATGAAGTTTGACTTTTTGAAAGTTACAAAATCTGAAAAAAATATCAAACAATGTAATAATCTAACAAAAGTAATATGATAATGTTACTATCATTGTAATAAATCTAAATCCAAAAGTCAAGGATTAAAGAGATGTATGAAAAATTTGAAAAAATTCTTTTTTTAAACCTTAAATTCTATCTTTTTTTAAATTCTATCTTTTATTAACTAATCCTCGTGGTGAATTATAAACGCGTGGAAGTAATACTCCGATGGCATTTTGTTTAAAAAACCTCGTTTGGCACTTTGTACCATGGCGATGTTTATCATATACAAAAAAGCTGAATTTCTGTTTTTGTTTGTTTGATCGACAAATTTTTTCTCAGAGACTTGGAATATGTCAAGAAAGTTGGAAACTAAGTGTTTAAGGACTTCACGAAAAAACAAAATTCTGAAATTTGTGAACTATTTTTTTTCTCTCGTTGGCGAAGTCAGTTCTGTGTCACAGTGCTAGGCGCGAATCAAACTTTTGATTAATATCTTTACATATATTGTCTATATACAATATCTATAAGACTTTATAAGTATTAGAATTTGTATTTAAAAAAATTGAAAAAATAGTCTAATAAAAAAAATAAATAGTTTAATAAAAATAGTAGGACTCGAACCACGGCTATTTTGTTCTGAAGCCCAGCGCGCTAACCACTCGACTATGCAGACACGTTGAGTGTCGAAGATTTGAAATTATAAAAATTGTTTTTAACGGATGTAGATGCAAAAGATCAAAAGTTAAGAAGAGGTTGAAAAAATGCAGTTCTTAAGTGAAAATCAAACTGTAGAACTTGATATATGCTTAAGCATGTTTTAATATTACATTACATGAAGTTTAGGTACCTACGATATAAGTTTCACATTTGCTCACGTTTTCTTGTAAAGCAAAGGTGAGACTCTTTCTCGTCAAACCTCGGATGCAATGGTTGCCAAGAGTATCGTGTCAAACAGGCTCGAAAAGGCACAACTATTAAGTTCAGTATTATTAATTAGATTACCAGTGTTTCCATTATGTTCTAATTTTTTTCAAAAATTTTATGATTTACATTATCGAAGACCTTCGATAAGTCTATGAAGATACGTAGTGTGTATTGTAGTGTTTCAAAGGAATCACTTCTAACTAGTTAAAGTATTGCATGTTCTGCAGAATTATTTTTTTTAAACCCATATTTGTTATGATATAATATATTATTTATAGACATGGGATTATATATTCTATTATATAAAGCTTTTTCTAGAACTATTAAATATGCTAGGGGAATAGAAACTGGTCGATAGTGATTAACCCTTTCGCGACTGAATAAAAACATCTATATGACTGAGCGTAAAATAAAGAATTTTGATCATGAGCAATTAAAAGGGCATAAAATCAAAACTACTTGTCAGAATATAACAAATGAGACCTTTTTTTTTGTTAGAGAAAAGACTCTCGTATAATTAAAAAATTTTTTTTTTTTAAAAAAAAACTTTAGTCACGTGATCGAAATTATACCATATTGAATTAACAATATAATTTCTTAATTTAATCTTAAAATACTAATAGATTAATTCATAAACATATAGTTGTTAATATTAAATAAGATGGGCATTTATAGTAGTAATCAAACAAAGAAAAAATTCAACAAACTTTATAATTTAATCAAAAGATATTTAACTTTTTGTAAGGGCACCAACAAATTGAAAATTTCCTTAAAATAAAATATATACACATTTGGCTTGAGAAAACATTTTATGTATGAGTAAACATCCATAATATCTTTTTAGGAATAGTCCAAAACAGTATGATAAATTTAAAAACACTCATCACGACGTAACCCGGGTTGTGATGGACAGAAATTACTAACAAAAACAGTTTTCAAGGGATGTCCTTTGGCGGTCAGTTTGGCGGTCAGTTCCTTTGCATAACAAACACGACATCCTTTGTGGCGCATATCATTATTGTCTGACTTGCCTTGTGGCAACATTGAAGGAAAGTGTCCTCTAAAAATCCTCTCCAACAATAAGACTTTTCACTTTAAGTGAAACCTTTTTTAATTAATCTATTTAAGGTGATAATTGTTATAATATTGTCTATTAATGAGGCTGACGCAGCAGTTACCCTTGTTAATTTATTTTTTAAAAGAATTGCTACATTTTCAAATAAATCATTGTAAATTTTTTGAGTATATGCGTTTATATTGTTTTCAAAACAATCTAAATTTCTATCATCAATTAAGTAATTTGTTTATTTTTTCGTTGACGCCTTTACTTGTTATATTATTGTTTTAAACTTGTTAAATTTTTCAATTACGCCTGAAGTTGGCCGGTTGCAACAACTAAAAGGTACTTTTTTTGTTATTTTGTTTAAAATTTCATTTGTTAAGACCTCTTTATCGCCATCAAAAATACTCATGCCAGGCCTGATAATAAACTACAAATTAACTTTTTAGTTTTACGCGCAAGCAGATCATATTAAAACCTAAGAGATGGAGATTTGCGTTTTAGTCAGCGTCATCTGAGTTGCGCAACTTTTCTGTTTCACATGTTATGTTAAAAATGTTTTCCTCTTAGTCATTACAAAAGTTTTTAAAGTTTTTTTTTAAGCTCGTAATATTAAAATAAATAACACTAATATGGTCCCGCTCAAAAAATTCTTTTATTTCGATGATAAAAAAGTAGGAGCAGTTTCTTTATAGAGCATCTGTATTATAAAAAAGATTTAAAACTTGGTCTAATTTTCCTTCATTTTTAAACTCATTAGTTTTACAATAATTAAAAACTTTTGATTTCAAATTATTTTAGTAGTTTGAATCCATTTTTGTAAAATTATTTATTGATAATAAAAGTATTTTGATCAAAAGTCGCGCGCATTTAATTTATTATGAATAGCCCATGCATATTTCCTCTTTGCTTTGCAGCTCTTTTGCTTCCAAAATCTTCTTCCTAATCTCCGTTTTTTTTTTTTCCACTAATATCTTCGTTAATATAAATGTGATCGTTCAGAGATTTGATTTATAGTAATTGTTCATAATAACTTTTTTATCTTTATAGTTTAAAAATTTTTTAAAACTATATTTTTTTAAAAATTTTTTTCACTACCGTTTTTCTTTGAACCTCTAGATTCTTTTTTCCCCGTTCGATGTGTTCGTTTAATTACTATATTATCTTTGATACCAAGTTTTCCTTTTATTAATTCTTGTATTTTATTTTCGCTCTCTTCCCAATTTTCATTCTCACCTTCTGTAACACCCACAAACTTCAGATTATTACGTCATCTTCGATCTTCGAGCTCAGCTAATTTATCGTTTATTTCATTACTTTTAGCTTGAGTTAAATTGGCTAAAACCTTTTTGTATTTGTCGCTTAAAAGCTCGACTAATTTTTTTATAATCATATATAATATAATTATTAAAAGTTAATATATGATATAATTATTAAAAATTTAATTATAAAATTAATATATAATATAATTATTAAAAATTTCTTTTAATATTTTTAAATTTTTAAAATTTCTTTATAATTATTAAAAAATTTCAAAAATTAATATATAATATAATTATTAAAAATTTCTCATTAAATCATTTTATTATTATGTTTTCATGCATTATATATATTATATTATATATATATATATATATATATATATATATATATATATATATATACATATATATATATATATATATATATATATATATATATGTATTATTTAATGCATGAATTTTCATTTTTTTAAGATTACATGCTGTTTCATAACGGAGCTTCTTGCGAACTAAACAAAACATTGTAAAAAAAAAAATTTAAGACCTATTATTTTTCACGTAGTAAATATAATGTCAACTAATTTGAGTAAAGAAAATAAATTAGTACAGTTTTTTTAACAAACAACCATCGACTTCATAAAAAGTGATAGTCTTTGGGGTTTTTTATACTTTCATCCTGTCTAAGTGTCTTTTTCCGACTCATGGTACGAAAAGTCAACAATACCACAGTCTTTTCTTTCAGTGAGAGTGTCGTCACTCTAGCCACCTTGATAAAAAAATAATTAAGGAAAGAAAACCAAAAAAGAAAGAAAATTTTGTTATTAAAAATACATCATATTTTATTAAAAAAAATATTTCTAAGTATTTGAAAAAAATTTCTAAATATTTTTGTTTAGCAAGAATAATAATTATGACAACAAATAATAGTTAAGAACACACTATGCTACTTTCAATATCTTTAAAAGTTCCGCTGCATTCTGGAGTGTGATTTGTACATCACATTACCTGGAATATGACATGAGACGGTTTTCTAATTTTAATGTACCATTGCTGGTCTAAATAAAATGTACAACATTTTAATTAATGTAATAGACATTAGATTTGTATTTATATTTGGTTTCAAATAACTTATTTGATTATAAAATAAAAAAAACTATTAGAAAAGGTTTTTTTTTGAACCAACAACTTTTTGACAAATTAACGACAAAAATAGATAAAAAACAAAAGTTGTTTTCATCCTACAATTTTGCAAAAAAAAATGACTTTCATAAAAAAGGTTTGATAACTAACTCTAAACTCATCTTTACCTAAGTCAGTATTCTCAGTTTTGCTTGCAACGTCATCTCCATTAACCTTTTTACACTGTAAAGGGAATTCTCTGTTTGGTTTTTGTCAAAACGCAATCTCACAAGGGGCTGTCCATTAATTACGTCAACAATTTTTTTTAAATTTTTACCTCCTTCCCTCCCCCTTGTCAACTAAATGTCAAATTTTCAGAGACCACTTTTAAAATTACGTCAATTTTTGATTACCCCCGCCCCCACCTCCAAGAAAGCTACGCTACAAATTTTCTATTATTTAAGCGATATAACTCAAAAAAAAAATTTGTTGACATCGACTTTGATTGACCTCCCCCTCCCCATTGTCAACAACTGTCAAAAAAGTTCAAACCTCCTCCCCCTATTTTGTTGACGTACTTAATGGACAACTCCTAAGGTGTTGTTTTTTTCAACTTACATATGTAGTATTCATAACATCAAAAACACACAGTTAGAACTTTATTAAAGAAAAAAAAAAGATTATTTCACATAAAATATAAATTCAGGTATATTAGGTAAGGTTATCGATAAGGTACTTAACTTAATATGGTACTTTAAGCGCTTATCGCTTAAAGTACCTTATTGAGTTAGACTATAAGACATACCTTTAATTTTTCATAAATGCCTGTACTTTTAGGTTCAGACATTTTTGAAAATATAAAGGTATGTCTAAGAAAGAAAAAAAGTTTAAGGTGGTTCCTATGTAATCAAAAAAAGTTACTTTCTATTCATTAAGCATTAATTTTCTCAAAAGTAGGTACAGAATGTGTAAAAAAATATATATTTTCGAACTCCAAAAATATATAGATGATCACATAGGGGCCTATAATAGTCAAAATAACCCCTAAAAATAGAGTTTACTAGAAACACAATTACTTATGAGTAAAAGCTCATTTTACTTTCAAACTTGGTATACTTGTGCGTGTTACCTGTATCTAGTGCGTGAGTTTTTTTTATTAAAAGATCCTGTTTCTACTAAAAGTTATGTTTCAAAACAACTGTATTTTTAAAAAATCTGCTACTAGGCCTCTGATTTGATTTTCTACGATATCGTTTTTCAAGAAAATTGTCTCACGAAAAACATCAAAACTTTTGAATTAATAGTGATAACTACTTGAAGTTTTTAGGGCTTATTTATCAAGTGTACTGCTATTGCCTGAGTTTTTTTTAAATAAATTTATTATTTTTAAGTTGTGGTTAGGGAAAAATTTGTTTTTAAAACTAAAATTCTTCTTTTAAATAAGTTTCTCTTCCCTCTTTATGTAAGTCTTTATCCAATAAACCCTTCTTGATGGCTTTTAGTTTTTTTCTTTTTGCTTTCGTCTTCTCTGATGTTTTGATAATATAATTTTGGATGCTGCGTTGGCTCATTTTTTCGGATATAATATTAAAACAGACACCGGTCTGTATTCCAGGTTTTTCATACACTTTAACAAGTCCAAATGGACCTTTATTGAATTGAAGAATATCACTATATACACCTAACTGTAGCATTGATCTTTCTACAAAGATTTGCTTAGCACATTTCATCTAGATAAGACTATTTAGGGGCTCATTAGCATTTTGAGTTTCCCCGTGGATGCACTTGCTAAAAAGGTCATTATTTGAAAGATCTTGGAAAATCTTTGACAAGGTAGGAAACAGCCACTCTGGTAAACTAATCCTCTCTTAGTGTTTTTTAAGTTTATTTTTCTTATAACTACACCACGATTCTTCTCCATGTGGACAAAACATGTGGCGCTTATCTAATTTAGAAAAGTTGGTGCAACTTTTGATGAAGTGTAGCACCTATCCACTTTTTCATTGTGTAAATTTTTTTATCGTTAGAGCAATTTAATTTTAGACTTCTTCGAATGGCAATACCATAATAATTTGTTATTGAATTAATGGAGTTGTTAGTCAATTTTCCTTTTCCACCAAATAGTGTAGAGGTGTTTTTATATTCTTGTACTAGTGTCCTAAGTCGAGAACCTACTCTTTTGTTTACATGTCCAATACATTCAAGTTTAACAGGTGTAATACCAAACTGCGCTTCGTAGGGTTTGGAGTTAACAACTTCTTTGTATGACGCTGTTTCTCTATCTCCAAGATACTCATTATAAACTAGTTTATTTCGACTTACAGATTGCTGAAATATATCAATAGCACCTGAGGCTTCCATTGCTCCTGATGACTTACGATGGTTAATTCTACAATTATGTGCAACTTTCCAATATGCGTATTCTGTTGTCCTTTTTTTTCCACTCCATATTATACACTGTCTACAATGTTTTGATAAAACAATAACATCCAAACACTTTCCTTTGCTTACTGCTGTCACTACACCATGAAACGAAGAGTGTCCTCTTTTTTGCCAAGTTCCATCAATTGATACACGGGAAGAATGTATACCTGGGACAATTTCTTCCATTTTTGCTTCATTTGCAGCATTTTGCATACTTTCTATTGCAGAATTTTCATATGCAGAAAATAACTTATTATTAATATTTCTAAAGGCAGTATTAGATATTGAGTGCATGTTCATACACCGTGCAAATGTTTTAATTGATTCATGCCCTTTACCAATTTCTCGAAATGCCATAACCAATCGAATATTAATTTCACTCGGCTTACAACCATACATTTTTTCAGAAGCACTTAAAGGTGAAGTATACTTGTGACTTTTATTGTTACATTTTTTACAAAAGTAAACAATTTTATGAGAAAATCCCTTTCTATCATCCAAATTATTAGATATTGTGACATTGGCTTCCCCTTATTCTTGACACTTGTTTCCAACTGCTATCATTTTCATGAGTATTTTAAAATTTATAAATAAAAAATATTCATTAATACTTCTAGAATGTTCAGCTGGTTTAATGGTAAACTCTTTTTTGGTGGTATTTTTAATATTTACATTTTTTTTATTTCCATTGATATCACATTTATCATTTACAATATATACAGATTTTCTACAACCACGACCACCAACACCCTTTCTTGATGACTTTCTTTTGTTATTTCGAAGGTTAGCCATATTAAATCTTTTTTATTTTACTAGAATCTAACTAAAATGTTAAGTAATTTCAACAAACACATTAGAAAACAGTAAAAAGTAAAAAAATTATTATAATTAAGCCTGCCTGCTGTTTGCAACAGCTTAACTTATAATGATTAAATATTTAATAACTTGGACGTACAAGGCAACATTAGAATAGCAAAAGAGATGTACTACTTTAAGTTTTAAGATAATAACTAAAAAAAAAAAAAACGGTTGCTATGGCCGTTGCTAGGCACTAAAATTATACCTACTTGTATAAAATTGTAAATATTGTTAAAAGCATAAACAAACTTAAAAAAAAATTATACCACGAGAAAGAGCGTTAATTTTACATTAGAATATTTAATTTGCCAAAAATCAATTTTTGAAAAAATTTTGACTTTCAATTATGTAGGAACCACCTTAAGAAGAAAAAAAGTAATACAAGAGTAGATAATCGAAACGTTAATTCGATTGAAATTCTTACCATGCAAATGAAATATCTTCTTCATTATTGGATAAAGTAATAGAAAGTAACCTATTAGAAAAAGATTTTAGATTCAATTTACGTTAAAACCTTTAGTTGTTAAAATTTCAATGATTGGTTAAGAAAGTGTAAAACAATCATTAATTAGAAAAAAAATTACCATAATATTTAAATTCTTATATATTATGGTATCACCACTCTTTACATCTATGTCTATATATATATATAAAAATATATATATATATATATGTATATATATATATATATATATATATATATATATACATATATATATATATATATATATATATATATATATATATATATATATATATATATATATATATATATATATATATGTATATATATATATGTATATATATATATATATATATATATATATATATATATGTGTGTGTGTATATATATATATATGAAGGGCTCAGGGGTAAAAGCAGACATGTCACATTTTGCAAGTTTTGAGAAAACCCATTTTAAAAGTTCAAACACTCCTCAATGATCAAAGATACAGAATACAAAGTTGAGATTCTGCATACAGCAAGCCGAACCAATATCATTGCTATAAATGATAAAGTTTGTATGTTTTTTTATGACCGTTGGGATTTAAACTAAAAAAATCACACAAGAGGTGGTTTTGTGACATATCTGTTTTTTCCCCTGAATCCAAAATATTCCAAAATAGGCTAAGCTTTATTCTCCAGATATACTCATAAAGCTATGGGACGCTTAAACAATAACATTAGAAGCCATATAAATCAATCTTATACATATTTTCATGCATTTGTGATCGGTCTGCTTTAAATTAAAGTTATCATAGCGAGTACTGGGATTTTGGTGTGTACACGTACACTTTATTCCAAAGTGATAGCGAGACATTTTTTGTAATTGACAGAAAGCTTAATTTCATGACAACTGCACAACATACACAAACAGCACACAAGAACAAAGTAGGAAAAATAAAACAAGCTACAGTTGCAACATAAAAATGAAACAAGGGGTTCAACATAACAAATTCAATCCTCATTCTCCGACAAATCACTGAGTTCATGACCTGGGTTCACTCTAGCAGTGTCTGATCCACTATGAGGGAGCTCATCGAAGAACTGATGATTTGTAGGGCTGCAAAACCTTTTTAATACTTGAAGGTCTTTATACTTTTCTGAGTTGATGGGCAGAGGACCATTTTCATACAACTTTGTAAGGACAGACATCTGTGGCTGCTTCTTCCCACGCCGAGTCCGTGTTTTTTTTTAATACAGCAGACACAAACCCACCATTCCAGGAATCCCTGTAGAGAACAAGCAATGGACGAGAGTCCAAAATGTGGATCTCCGTGACTGGGCGTGTCTTTATAGGGCATACGGCTTTGAAGGAAGGTCGAAAGTACTTTGTGTAGGCGAAGAACATGTCCTGTGTAGCCCTGATGACCGTGAAAGGTGTTGGACGTGATCGGGCAGTTGCATATTCTGCTAACCAGTCCTCTGCATGCAAGTCTACATTCTTTGTCATGTTGACGTTGCTAAAATCTCTATCGCACTCCATGTAGGAGTGGCCTCTTATCGGAAAGGTGATTTTCACCAACTTGAATCTCTTGCGTTCATGTACCTGATTGTATAAGAACCTAATCATTGTGTAGTTTTTATTTTGACCACTACACCCATCGCAGAAGAAACTGATTTCGTCCACGGCTTCAGAAATGTGGCTGCGGATAAAGTCAGCAAGAAATGAACAAACGTCGTCAGCACCCTTTTTTGCTACTGTTTCATCATATGTATACATATACACTTCATCAGTTGATAATACATGGATTACAAACGTATACAGGCTGAGCTGTCTGCGAGAGTAAACGTCATTGGTGGACTTGTTTGGCACTGGTAGGTTTTTGGCAAAGTCAAAGCAGATGGCTTCAAACTTGTCACATTTTCTTGCCCTTTCCTTAGCTGCAGCTTTCCTTGCGTAGAATGTGCTGGCCTTGCGTTTGTGCAGCTCGTGGTTCGTGAGTAGTTCAGTTTTTTTGCTGTTTAGACCAGCAACATCTCTACCATTGCTTTCGGCATCGGCGATGTCACCATCCACATGCTGCAACTTCACGATGAATTCGTCACATGTGGAACAAGTATCCTTCCGTGGGTAACCAAATCCAATGTTGAATTTCGTGTTAAACAGTGTCCTGTAGGATTCATAGCTAATCTGCGGAAAAAAAAGAAAAAGTAAATAAAGAAAAATAATAATAATATCACATTATCATATATAGCTTTGAAAAAAAAGGTGTTGAATTTCTAAAACGAGGCAATAGAAGAAGAATTTGAGTTATCTGATCAGTGTTAAAAGATTCTAGATTGTCAACTTTGATTTATTTTTATAAATTAATACAATCATTGTGTCATTAATAGTCTTTAAAATATCTAATCAAAATTTATTATATCTAATTTATTTGTAAGTAATCTTTAAATAATGTTAAAAATAAAGGAATTAAATTAATTCAAGTTATTTGGTGTAGTGTGCTTTATATATACACAAAGTATTAGAGTTTTTAGAAAAGCTTACATTTTCGAGCTCTTAGCAAAATTTTGTAATAATATGCCCTGATAATATAAATAAATTAAATTAAAATAAAAGAAGCCAAACCCAACAGATGCTGTGATGGGTTTGATATGTAAATTTAGCTGCAATTAAAAATTAGTATTCGTGCATGCACATATAGTAGCTTCAAAATATCCTCTATTTCACTGTCACTGACATAAAAACATACACAAACCTTGGTTTCAGGGTGAACTGACACAAACATCTGATGCAATTTAGCGACATTCAAGGTATCTGGAAGGTACAACTTTCTTGTCTCCCCCATTGCATAGTGACTGTGTCTGCCCCGGAAAGATGATATGTGGCCACACACCAGTGTTACTGTTTTATCTGTCAATTTGTGTGGAATTAGAATTTTGGTCAGAACTCGAGTTGCTTATTTTTCAGCCAATTTCTATATCTCGAGTTGCTTAATGGTTGCTTAATGGTTGCAAATTATCTTCTTTTTCCTTCCTACTACCAACTCACCACGATGACAAATGTTTTTGGTAAAACCAAAGTTGAACAAATTTGTCTGCTTTCTCTTACTCATGATCTTAACAGCGTTGTCAACAACATACACAACAACACTACTGTGATTACTTTTTTTTGAAATCGTTTATCTTATAGAAGTCATTACATTGCAGAGAAAAAAATTGCAATATATGAGTTGCTTATGTTAACATTTTTTCAGAACTGAAGTTGCTTAGTATTTTTTCACATCGAGTTCAGTTGCTTATAAACGAGTTGCTTATACAAAAAAAATCGTGTATTCACACAAATTCACACAGATCACATAAAAAAATAAAAAAAATAACAACAATAATAATAGATCTAGTAATAAAAACAACAATAATAATCACAATAATAATAACAATAGCAATAATAATAATAACAATAATAATCTTAACTAAAATTATAAATTGTATTATTCAAATCAACAACAAATTAAAAGCACTAATTCCAATTCCTACTCACCTGTTAATGACATTGCTTTGCGGACTGTTTCTACACGGTCATTTATTTACATCGGCATTTTTTGTGATGCCAAAGAGCGAGCAAAAGGCTTTCACACACACTGCCACTGGTTCCACTGATGTTCCTGTAGATACCTTTACGACATACTTAACACTCATCTCTTAAGGTTTATAAGAATTTTCGTCTGCACCTTCCCTACACCTACGTTGTTTTACAGGGAGAACTACTACCATTGTAGACAGATAAGCATCTTGGCTGTCTTTGCTTGAGTATGCGTTGAAGCCCTCAATAAGTGATTGTCTTGCAGCTTCACTTATCTGTTCAAAACATGTTAGACTGCTGCATTTGCAATCCTCACCTGTTGTGTGATTTTTTATGCGTTTAATCTTTGCCGCATCTTTTTTCCTTCCATTAACTTTTCACTTTCGAGGCGTTACAGTCACAACTGGTCTGTCAAAGCAATGTGCCATTTTGCACGCACTTTGTTGTTATACCAAAGCTAAACGCTGATTGGCTGACCTAGTAATGTGAATCGAGACCACATGACTCAGCGGGGACATGTCTACTTCTTCCCCTGTACAATTTGGACATGTCTGGTTTTTCCCCAGATGGCTATAATTTTAAATGCTAAATGCTCGAGACTTTGCTGGTTTTTCGGTTGGACAACATAATAGGATGTAACTTTGTGTCGGGCTCTATGTAGCAAGGGAAAAAACTTAATATATGAAATTTTTGACATGTCTGCTTTTTCCCCTGTGCCCTTCATATGTATATATATATATATATATATATATATATATATATATATATATATATATATATATATATATATATATATATATATATATATATATATATATATATATATATATATATATATATATTACTGTTTACATCTATGTTTGTTCATAGTGCCTGTAAGCCTTGCATCTACATTAGCTTTTTTGCAACAAGAAACATTAATACATGCCAGCCAGAAACATGAGTATGACTTCCATTTGTAGATGGAAATAAATTTTGATTTTCGGGAGCTATTCCAGAATCTTTTCTTGCTACTTTTTAGCTTACAAATTCAATTACAAATATTATATCTGAAGGAATAAACACGGACACTAGCGTTTTTCCTTTCTTTGTGTGAAAAGTTATTTATTCCCAGTTGATATTTCATCAATTTATGATCTTCTAGCTCCTGCAACCATGTTCTAGCAATAGCCTCCTTCAATTGGTAAATAAAAAGTCAAGCTGGTTCAACACCACCACCACAAACATTAAAAATTGTTAGCCTCATAAATGATGAAACCAGTGAGATTTAAAAATTACTATATAGTCGAGCAAGCTGCCACATTACTTTTCTCATATAATTTTGTACTTCAAACTTTTTCTCTTTTTTATACTTGTTAGCTTTGTATATACGTGCACCTATTATAATGATATGATCACTTTAATTGTTATACCATTCTTGGATCATTTTGTTTGTAACTGCCTTGAAGTAGTTATTTATCCGTCCTACCCTGATCATTGTTTCAATTGGCATAAGAGAATCATAATTTGGCTATTATCTCGACCACAATAATTTGATGTCTAACCGTATATGGTTTTGCCTAAAAACTCTTACACACAACACAAATCACAAGATTTTAGCCATCAGCATGATATCCCTTTGCTTTTCTTTCTCTAATTTTGGAAGTTTGGAACCGCTTTGTTTATTTCTATTAAACTATGGATATAAATTCCTTTTTTTTTTTTTTAAAGTTTAGCAAAAGCTTCTACTTGCTCTATTTAGGAAGAGATTAAGCTTTTATCACAGGAGGCTCGTCTTTGTGGCACAATTTCTAATGCCGTGTAAGAGCTGTTTAAAATTTACCATTTTCACAAAATCGATATGACTTATGAATTTTCTTTTAAAGTTGTATATTCTTTTTAATAAGTTTTTCACAAGTTTTTAATAATTTTTAATAAGATTTTAAAAATGCTACAACTGGTTTTATTATTAGAGTTAATTGACTTACACTGTAAAAAAACTAACGCCAAAATAACAATAAAAATATAACGCCAGAGTTGAGCAAATATAACGGTTGTTATCCGTTATTTTGGCGTTATGGCATTATATTGCTGTTATATTGGCGTTATTTTGGCGTTAGTTTTATCCGTAATATTTGCTCAACTCTGGCGTTATATTGGCGTTATATTAAAGAGAAGATGAACTAACGGCAAATGCGTTATATTTAGCGTTATATTTATTATACAGATCCTATTTTTAGGAGCACAACATTAAAAAACAAAAATAAAAACGTGTTAGGATAATAATCAAGATTATTATCTTAACATTTTATTTTTTTATTGTTTAAAATTTAAAAATATTTATATATTTGGTTGATTAACGTTGTATAAATAAACTTTAGACATTGTTGTAATTATTTTTTAGTTTATTATAATAGGTTGAGGACATATATGTCCTCAACCTATAAATAATTTAACTAAACATATTCAGTTAAAATATTTATAAAGTGCTTACTTATTATGCAGTTATGCACTTTTTAAATATTTAACTGAATATGTTTAGTTAAATTATGTATAGTTTAAGGACATATTATTTGAAATAAAATTATTATAATAAACTTAAAAATAATTACAACAATGTCTTAAAGTTTATTTATACAACGTTAATCAACAAAGTTGCACAAAATATAATCACTTTTAAGAGATATAATATAAAACCTTACAATTGGGTACAATATGTTGACACCACTAAAGATTACAAAACAAAACAAGATAACTAAATTAAATCATGAGTGGTTTATAATATGTAATCATTTAATTAAGCAGTTATAAGTATTTTAAAAATTATAAAAAGTAACCTATCCATTTATACCTGATTATGATGCCACTAAAGAATACAAAAGTAAAGATATATAATAAATAAACTTAAAAATATATCTTCTTATACATAAATGTATGTCATTTATAATAATTTTAAAAAGATCAGTGATCAGTGAACCAGTGAGATTATCATTGGAAAAAAAGTTGTCATCACCTAAGAACACGTCTTAAAAAAGGGCATAATATAAAATCATTTAATTGGTTTTTAAAAACTCTTTTGAAAAGATATAACTTTATAACCATTGCTACTTAATGTTGATGCCACTAATAAATACAAAAAAGAAACAAACAAACAACCCCTTCAAAATTTATGGAATATATACTTGTAGTGAAAAGATACATGTAACTTTACCATTGGTACCAGATGTTGATGATACCAAAGTCTGCATAATAAAAAATGCCATTAAAAAGAATATAAAATAAAAAGTTTAATAAGCAAAGGACACCTTAATAATTTATGGAATATAAACTCGTATTAAAACATACATGTAGATTTACCACTAGTACTAAATGCTGTTGGCACTAAAGACTACAAAATAAAATAAGTAATGACTAAGAAAGACATCTTCTCATACTAAGTCATTTGTATTATTGTATTTATAATTTTCGTATATCATTTATAAGTCATATCAGTCATTTTGAAAAGATTTAACCTTACCATTGCTTCCAGATGTTATTAAAGACTAAAAAATAGAAAAGATAACAAACACAAAAATATCTTTAAAATGTATCTCATTTATAATGATTTAAAAAAGATATAATCAGTGAGATTATTATTAGAAAAAAAGTTGTCATTACCTAAGAACACGTCTTAAAAAAGGGCATAATATAAAATCATTTAATTGGTTTTTAAAAACTATTTTGAAAAGATATAACTTTACCATTGCTACTTGATGTTGATACCACTAATAAATACAAAAATCAAACAAGCAAACAACGCCTTTAAAATTTATGGAATATATACTTGTAGTGAAAAGATACATGTAAATTTACCACTGGTACCAGATGATGATGATACAAAAGTCTGTATAATAAAAAGGTTGATAAGCAAATGACACCTTTAAAATTTATGAAATATTTACTTGTACTAAAAAGATAGGTGTAACTTTACCACAGATACAAAATGTTGTTGCCAATTGAAGATTATTTAAAAAGTTTAAATTAAAAAGTCATTAAAACTAATTTTGAAAAGACAGGTCTTGTTTTAAGTGTTATACGTAGAGCTATTTACTTATGTATTAATTGTTTTTAAGCAGTAAATGATTTTGGTTAAGCAATTTCAGTTAAGCATATTTTTTTTAAACATTTTAAAAATAATATTAATAAAAAAATTGCTTTACCAAAACGTGAATAGCTCTACGTTTAAAACAAGGCCTGAAAGATGTAACATACAACATTATTATTGTTACAAGACGTTATTGATACTAAAAATTTTTTAAAATTAAAATGTATTATTACCTAAACCAGTAACATCTGCAGACACGGGTACTATTTTTGTTATAAACTTTTTATAATCATTTACTAATGGTGTTTATTAAAACCAAATCATAAATATCACCAACACAGGCACAAACACACAGATATAGTTTCGAGTCAATAAAAAATCATTTCTTCAAAGTTATATTTATTGTTTTAAGGTCATACAGGTTGTGGTTTAATAAAATTTTTAAGTTATTACACTGTAATTTTAATGAAATTTAATCAGCTGAAAATAATGTTAAGTTTATTTTTTTTAGATATTATCAGTTTTACAAAAACTTAACAACCAAAACTAATAGCATAATAATATTATAAATCATATATAATTTAATTAAAAGATATTAATAAAATCCTTCATTATAAGCTATTAACTTGTAGCACATATCTTGATGCAGCCTTTGATTTGTTTGGATATTTAACTTTTAAGATGGTTTCTTGGAAAATCCCGAGTAATTGGGCAAAGCAAGATGGATAGCATAAATCATTAAGTTAATAAACTGCTACTATTGCAGCTAATACCTCTTCCATACATGTTAATGGAGAACTACATAATTCTTCTCCAGTTCGTGAACGGATACCATAAAATAAATCATTTATCACTACCTGTGTTCCATACAATAAGGGCATAGCAAGTTGCGCATCAATGCTATCAAACTAAAGGACATAAATAGAAATGTTTATGTATTTTATATAAAATAAACATTTAATAATTTTGGTAATCTTATGTGAGACATAAACTTTATTTTGTTAGAAAGCCAGGTAATACCAAAAATAAAACACATTAATAAGATAACAAAGAAACTTACATGTGATAGCAAAAAAAAAAAACATCTTTGCTTTTTTTAGAAATAAACATTTTTTGCAGTTCTATTATGCTTGAAACAACATTCACATTATCACTAAACGCAGCCTTAAGAAACCATCTAGCATTAGTAATAATATTTTCATTTTCGGGAAAAAACCTTTTAAATTCATCAATTAGAAGAGATGGAGCTATTCAAAGTCTATGCGGAATTTGATCAAATATTTGGTGTTGAAATAGGCTTCTGTTGAGGATGCTCAATACAGCAACAGATGGAACAGCTTTTTCAAGTTCGTTCTGTAATAAAGTTAACATAACTATATAGTAGTTCACTAAAATTTTACTAAAAATAAAAAAATATAGTAAAAAATACTAGAATAAAAAAAGTACTTTGGCTATCAATAAGATCTTTCGTATTAATACAGAAAATAAATCTATTGTAAACTAACTGTTAATACCTTGAGCTCTGCCTCAGCTTCAACGATTGATAAAACTGGTTCAGCAAGTGGCAAAATTTCTTTGATGGCTAAGCTATTATGCCCTCTAGCTAGTTGCAAAAGTTTTGGGGAACTTTCATTTATCTTTGACCATCTTTGTTGACGGAGGTTATTGCTTATCTGCAGAAATAATGGTTCCTAAATACAGAAATAATGGTTCCTAAAATATAGACTTAAACCAAATACAATTATTAAAACAATTATCCTTTTTAGGTTGTAATTTGTAAAGTTCACAATATTCACAAAGCTAACCTAAACCGATTCTTGAATGGTGATAAAAATATAATAGAATCAGTAATTTCATAATATCATTAAATCTAATCTAATTCCATAATCAATTGTTTTGTTCAAAAAAATATAAACAAAAAAAAACCAACTCAGTGAAAACCTCACAAATTAAGCAATCAACATCAATGAAAAATTCCTAAACAATTTAAAGAGACTACATAATGTTGTAACATAATGGATGTGTAATTTTATTTGAAACAAGTCAGGCAAAAGTTGGTTAACAAACACTAGTTAAGTGGGTGAATGAACTAGTTAATGTGAATGATAAATGAAAATAAGTTTTTTGATATATTTTTTATATAAAAAGAAATAGAATAGTATTGAAAATTACTTATAAAAAACATACCCATTCATGCTTAAACTCAGGATATAGGTTTCTTAAAGTAGTCTTGAGCCGCGAGAAGAACTCCCTGTTACCAAATGGGTAATTACCAGTCACCTTTAATGCTGAAAATTGAGTATGAGCGTTCTTCAGTTCTTTCATAACATAAACATTATTAGCTCCGTTCAGAACTTCAAAAATTTGCTTAGAAAAATAAGTCATCAGAAGATTCACATCCGCTTGAAGAAGTTTGACTTTAGACATCTAAAAATTTACTAATTTCAACACCTTTGAACATGAACCTTTCAATCTCTAAACAACATTAAAAAGTAAAATAAAAAGATTAGAAAATAGTAAATGAGTTTTTTGCTTCTTACTATACAAGTTCTACTAGTGACAAAAAAAATATTTATAACATTTAAAAATACAACTTTTTAATTTTAAAACTTTAAGATTAATATATTAAAAAGTTGAAAGACAAGAGTTACTAGTTGTAAAATGTTTTCTAATTCTAGATTATTACTAGTACCTTTTTCAAAAGGTTAGTAGACTTAGGACAATAAATTTCAGTTGGATCATTTTTATATATAAAGAATACCTACCTTTTCATCATAATAAAGTCATCTGATCTATTACACTCCAAATATAAAATTTTATTCAACTATTTAAACTTTTATAGGTGGTTAAAAAAATCTAAATCTATCTAAAGACTTTATATTTCTTTATAGCCATTACAATCTAATAATAACAAAATAAAAAAAACAG
Source organism: Hydra vulgaris (assembly GCF_022113875.1). Taxonomy (NCBI): domain Eukaryota; kingdom Metazoa; phylum Cnidaria; class Hydrozoa; order Anthoathecata; family Hydridae; genus Hydra; species Hydra vulgaris. Next base: position 50,545,813 of record NC_061163.1, read on the forward strand.
ATTTTGAGTATATATATATATATATCATATATTATTATATTTCATAATATTAATTATTCTTTTAACATGTATATATAAATTCTTCTTAAAACTTAATGAAGATTGGTTTAAAATTTTATTGTATTTGCTGATTTGAAACACTGGTAAAAGATAAATTAGGAATAGCAAGTGGAAATGCAAGGATAACATCACCAATTGATAGTGCAATCGTGCACCATGGAAACTGTAAACTCTCAGGAACTACAATATTCCTTCAAAAAAATACAGGCAATCTGCAGGTGGAATAAACGTTAAAATGGAAAGTGTCTAACTTGATTGTTTCAAAGTATCTCTTTCCAGATTTTGATAATATTTTAGTAATTTGATGGAAAATAAGCTGGTCATTCTCAAAAACAGTAATAACAGCTCCAATTTTATATAAAATGCCATCAATTTTTGCACTTTGTATTGCTCCTGACATATATTTTAGCTCATCCTCCTCACAATAGGTATCAGTTTTAATCGCATCTATTGAATTAAAAAATTTTGCAGTGATGTTTGCTATCATTGCCTTACATGCTGTATATGGAAAGTTCTTGAAGTTAAAATGCCTATAATTTTTCACTACTTGATGTTTGCGTTCAAAAGCCATGCACACGTGCTCTCTTAAAGGTCCTGATGTAGATGCCTGAACTGGATAGTGTTTTAAGAAATGAAGCTTTGGAATAAATCTAAGAGGATATAAAACCAAATATAGTTCATGATGCTCAGCAATGATTTCTTTCAAATCAGTAAGGTATTTTTCTGATATCATTGGAGACATACATAGCTGAACTATTTGTATCAACTTTAGCAAGCATTTAAGATGTTCATTTTGAGGTAAAATATTTTCCAATAAATAAAAGGGTAAAACTCTTGTGAGAGTGAGTATTTGACCACTTCCAAAACTTCCTTTAATTTTACATGTATTTAAAATTAGACCAGGTTTTTCAATGCCAACTGGGTAAATAAACGGTTGTAGCCATGTATTTAATGCTAATACTGTTATAAAATTAGGGTAAGGTGGGGCAAGAAGCCCACCATAAGCAATTTCGTCTTTTTTTTACTGATCCAATAAACGTATCTAGAAATTTATGTTACCATTATTTCAGATACATAATAAACTTAAGTTTCTAAAGTTATTTTCTTAATGGCTACTCAAGTTTTAATGGAAATATGCTTTTTATAAACTGCTATAGAGTGGGCCTTTTGCCCCATTGCTGGGGCAAAACGCTTTTAACCTGGTCCTTTTACCCGAAACGTTAATAGCTTGAAATATTCCTTTTTGACAATAAAAATTTATTGCAACAATACACATTTTACTAGTCACAATATATTTGTGTGTAAAAATGTCCAACAAAAGTTTTAGTAGAACACTTAGCACCATAATATTAGCAAGTAGCACCATATATGCTATCATACGACAATGGCAAACAGCACCATAAAATTAATAGAGCTAAAAAGAGCTAAAAATTTATAGACTAAAAAGATAGCTATAAAAACTAATTTATTGAGCTGAAAAACACAGCTAAAAGCTAATTTATAGAGCTTAAAAGTTGCTAAAAAAAACTAATTCATAGAGCTAAAAAGATATCTAAAAAAATAATTCATAACCCAAAAAGACAGCTAAAAAACTAATTCATACAGCTAAAAAGACAGCTAAAAAACTACAGTAAGACTAGTTGAATTGATTATGCCTATTGGCAGTGAAAGCAGGCAGCAGTGTCATCAGGACCACAGCCGTCGTGGTACCAATTCAGACATTCTGGGCATTGCTGCCAGTCATCAATGGGTGGTTCGTTAAATCTTTTACCACACATGCAACATGGCGTATCATCACTGTTAGTAACAGAACCTACACATCTTCGTTCTTTCGACCCTTTTCTTATCACGTTAGCATTCGATACGTTACTTTTGATTGTCCTTTTTGATTTTGTTCTCGCATATTGCTTCCTTTTCCCGGTTTCTTTGTCATCTCCACTTTTCGTTCTCTTGGATTTGTCTGCGATTACATCGATTTCGTCTTCATCATTTTCCTCATTATTATTTCAACTACTACTTGCTTGTTCTGTTTTGTCTTCTTTGCATTTGCTTCAATTAACATTGCTTTATAAGGACTAGAAGTTATTACAGTTGCTGCTTCGGTTTTTCGTTTGCGACTGCTAACATTCTTTATCCTTGAAAAAGGGCTTAGTTCTGATATAATCTGCAATGCTTCGGATAAACCAGGATGATCAGCTGTTTTATCTAGTTGATTTTCATCGGACTCATTGCTATCTCCTGTTGCAATCCTATCAGTCTCCATCACATTAACCGATGCTTCATCATCCACCGCATTGCCGGCTTCTTCATTTGTATTCGTAGGTTCACTTGTTTCGTTTCTAGCTAATAATGCTCTTTCCATCATTTGGATGTGTTTAACAAGATCTTGTTCAATTTCAATAGAAAAAGTATTCACATGATTTCCTAATTTATTGCTCCCAACTTGTCTTACTTTGCCGTGCAAATGCCTTCTCAATGTCTTCCTTGAAACTCCAAAACTGTTTTCAGCTTTACGCAAAGACATACCATTTTTTACTTAATCTAAAGCCCGTTGTAAACCTTCTGCTCCATAACTTCCTCTTTTTGTCTTCCTTTTGTAATTTCTAACCATATCTATAAATAAAATAAAGTTAAAATTTGAACATTCTACTTAAATAATGCAAGGGGTAAAAAGCTCAGGATGGGCCTTTTGCCCCATTAACAAACTGGGCTTTTTGCCCCAAAATGGTCGGTGCAAAAATTGATAAAAACATATTATTCTATGGTACAATGAACGTTATGTAAATAATCAATACAGTTGTACGCTTACAAATACATAAACTCATTTAAATAATCAACTAAGTTTAACAATAATCTACAAAAAATTTTTAAAATTACGCAAAAAATCAAAATGTCCTATTCTTATTACCTGTCAAGTCTTCAATATTCTGTTAAAAATTATATTTCTACTAAAAGTTCACCAAAATTCGCTCGCAACACTGTTACACATTTATCATTCATACTACAAAACAATAATTATAATATTTTACCTAGGTTCTTTATAACTACAGGATGGGCCTTTTACCCCACCTGGGCCTCTTGCCCCACCCTACCCTACTTTCAACAGCATATGCAAGAAACAGTTCTAACTAAAGAGGAACAACACCTTCGAAAAGATCGTGCGTAGGGTCAAATAAAATTTGTTTGGTTACATCAATGGAATTGATAAAAGCACACTTGAAGAGGATATCCCATAATATTTTGACCACTTAATTCTATCTTTAGGTCTTAGACCGGAATCTAATTCTTTTAATCTAATTAAATGTTCTTTTAAATCTCGTATAGAACATTGCTCGTGTCAAGTATTTGCATACATCTCCCCTCTAGTTGAATTACACACTCTGCAGCACCTAACAGTCTTTCTGCTAAAGCCTTCTTTGAATCCACCAATGGCATTTGCAGCTAATGAATCGGCAAAAAAATAAAACAGTATTAGGAGTTCCTAAAGTAATAACAACTCACCTGTTATTACTTTAGGAACTCCTAATACTGTTAACTCTATCCCTGTCATAAGTTTTGACATTGCATCAAAAAAATCCTTTTATTGTTCACGAAAGAAAAAATTGTCTTTCACCATCTTGCTACCTGTAAATGCTAAAGGAAATATAGTTGATGTTCTGCCACGATATTTTGCTGGAATATTAAGAATTTGAAAATACATGCCTCAAAGTTTGTGTTTAGACCGTGCTTTACCAAAAGGATTTGTTATACCGAGATCATCACAGTAAATAGCTATATTAATTTTATGATCAATAAATTTAGCAATCTCAGGGGATTGAAGTAAGAAAGACAACGTGTCTAAAAATGGTACAATATAACCTTGTTTCTTAAGTCCAACAGATTTAACTAAAGGCATTTTGAATACTCTCATAAAATATTTCTCACGGCAATTTTGAGATGATAAAATTTTACAGCAAGATTTTAGTTTAGAAACATTAATATCCGGCACTGACAGTATTTCCTTTAGATGCAGAAAAATTGAATCTAAAATGTTTTGAGCACACCGGTGCTCAAAACATTTTAGATTTCAGTTTTCTACTTCTTCAATTATCTCAACATCATGACTATTTTCTACAAGTTCTGAACATTGCTTTATATGCTTTTGAAATCCTTAGAGAGTTTTAAACTTTGAATAACATATATCACAAATTACAGAAGTTTTATTTCCATGAATTCGTAAGTGATTCTTCATTAAACGATACCTAAAAGTTGTAAAAGTACAGCAATTACATTTGTATGAAAATACCTTTCGTTTTGAGTTTAAATTGTCTGTTGACTGATTGGTATATGAAGATAAATTTGCTGTTGCACATGGTTGAGTTTGAGTATTGGTAACATCAATTGGGGTTACTGGTTTGAACTGATTGAGTTGATGGAAAGGGAACAGGAAATGAATCATTGAGGCGTCTTTGTTTGTAACTATTAATATCTTCAGCAAAAATATTGTTGTTTTGCAATTCATTAAGAAAACTGAATGACGTGGAGCATGATGATTGAGGATCAGAACAAGAAACAGAAGATTGAGATAGAGATTGGTTGTTGAAGATATCTGCTTCCTGGATGTCGACCAAAAATTCCAGTGATTGTTCATTCAATAATGCAGTAAAATTTGTTTCAGTTACTGGGCATTCAAGCCATTTCAAACCGATAATTTCAATGACTTTGAATGTTAGACAAACTAAAAAAAAAAATTATATATATATATATATATATATATATATATATATATATATATATATATATATCTTATATATCATTTCTTATAATAAGATATCACATGTAATATATGTGGTGTGATATCTTGTATATGTGATATCTTATTATGAGATATGATATATAAGATATATATATATATATATAGGTATATGATATATATGATATATATGATATATATATATATACATATATATATATATATATATATATATATATATATATATATATATATATATAATATATATTTATATATGTATGTATCATGATATATGATATAACAATAGATGTCGATACTATTTACATGTAATATTTTGATAAATATAATTAACCAGTTACTGGCAGTAACTGGTTATTGATATCAATCAAAATAAATGATTAATAATTTAACAATACAAATATTTACTTTGTTGAACAAATGTAAACAAATCGGAACTTGCCACGACTATTTCGCTACGATTTTTATAAGTAACTTTGATAGCCTTCATATTTTTCTTATTTTAAATTATTCAAATGTATATTAAATTTAGTAGTTATCACTTAAGCATTATTTTTCAGCGTTTGGAACAAGAAGGAACTAAGAACAAAAAAATATAACGCGTAATATAACAGATAAATATAACGGATGAATATAACGGATGAATATAACAGATAGACTTCACCATTTGTAAGGAATTGATCAAGCATACACAAATTATGACGCACACAAAAAAATATAACGCCAATATAACGGATAGTGTTCACTTTTCTCAAATTCATCCGTTATATTGGCGTTAGTTTTTTTACAGTGTAGTTTCAGCATAAATCGAAGATTAAAAAATTTTGAATTTCTAAAAAGATGCAACAGAAAAAATATTTTAAATCTAACATTGAATGCATTATTGTCAATACAGAAACAATGATATTCGATAATTTCAAACTTCTTACATTGTCAAAAGTTTAACTAAGTATTATAAGTATTATCTACTAAGTCTCTTTGCGTCCCTGCTTTTGGTACCTAAAATGTAAAATAAATTAAAAAGTGTGTGTTTGTGTACATTTGTTAGATTTCAAATTATATAAAAAATAAAGAAAAGTTTCTTTAAGAATTAGAAAAACTTAACACAAAAATGAAACAATTGGAAAGTTTAACGCTTTTGTTTGAACATAATACGCTAACAAATCATGTAAATTCCGAATCTATAAGAATTAGAATAATTGGTAATCTGGACTAAAATTTTTGAAACTTGTTGTAATAAATATATTTAACTATGTTTCATTAAATAAATCTGTTAAATTAATTAAGCTATTTAATGCTAATTATTTATTAACATTTGTTAGCACTCGAGTCCTTAATACAAGGGAGGGGAATTTAATCTATTGAACGCGAGAAACGAGTTAATAAAAGGTGGTAATTTTTTTCTGTTACAATATAAGTATTTTTTGTAAAAATTTAAGTTTACAAATCCGAACAAATATTTTTAACTCTTGCGTGGCTTGTGGTCAAATGCGCATTTTCTAACAACAGCTTCATAATTACTTGAATAGGATTTAATTTGTTGATATTAGTTTAATAGGGGAGCGTGGTCTAATACGGGCCCCTTAGCATAGAAGTTCATTTTTTCCCGATATAGATACCAGTATTGAATGCCTAATGCAAGAATAGCATAACTTAGATGACAATGTAATTAATGGGTCATAATCAGTTGGATTAATATAACAAACTAATTAATTAATCATACTTTTAAAACTTGTGATTAGGGGCCCATTTTATCCCATAGCTAAGCCTAAAACGGGCCCGGGCCCATTTTAACTGGCCAGGTTAAGATGGGCCCCGGGCCCGTTTTAACCTTGTGCTCTGTCAGTGACAAAATCAGATCAGAACATTATTCAAATGATAACTTGTTAATTTTGCGTCTACGCTATCAGGATACTATCATGCAATAGCAAGATCTGAACAATAAACAACTCATCATTTCAACACAAAAACTAACTATTAAGCTATTAATAACGATGAATACATTTCACTTCTGCAGCTTCGTGAATAGGTTTTACAGTTAGATCTATTCATGATGAACAGTTAGCAATAGAAAGTTCACGTTCAAACGAGTAGCATGTGGTGCTACTCACAACATTGAACACATAAAAAGTAATCGTCATCAAATACTCCATTCACTTCTGCACACGATTCATGGTACCATGTCAGACAGGTTTTGCATGAAATCCAGTCACACGCCTTCACCTTATCCTCGACAGATTTTTCCATGATTCCACATTCTGGACAAACTGATTGGATAGGCCCAGTCTGTTTCACTCCTCTTTTTTGGTTTGTATTTAGTGCAGATTTAGGCTTCTTTTCTTTCGTTTTGCTAGTCTTCTTGTTTTTTTCTGCTGCCGCAAGAGCTTTTTTCACTTTTTTAGCCTCCATTGCAGCTATCTTCTCTTCAGCCAAACGCTTTTTTGTTTCTAAGCCTTGCTTGTAAGGACTGGCAGTCAAAATAGCAGTTTTACCTTTCGATTTCGATGTTTTGCGAATGCTGCCCACTTCCACTTTTGGTAAAGGCGAAATTTGCAAAACACGGACTTTAGGTTTATGTTCAAGAGCGTTTCGACAACCAACAGCTGTTGGTGTATTTAAACCGACACCGTCAGCATCACAGGGTTTTTGCAGAACTGGCTCGACCAATCTTGGTGAAGATGAACTGTCACCAACTTGTGCCTCTATCAACTCTATTGTTGTCGGAGAAACTAAAGAATCAACATCACCGCCACCGGGTTGCTGTAGAACTGGCTCGACCAATGTAAGTAGAGAGGCGATGTCACCAACTTGTCCTTCTGTCAGCTCCATTGTTATCGGAGAAATAACCTGAAGAATTAACTGATCAACATCATCGAGTTGCTCCATGCCTGACTCGTGTGATGTGGGTTGAGATGCCCCTTCACCAATATGCCGAATTAGTGGTTGTGACTGCAACACTGGTATCTGAAGAATCTCAATAGGCATGCCAGTTTTCTCTATAATGAGTTCAACATATTCGCCTGTTGGTGAAACTTCACCAGCAACCAACTCTGTATTGCTGCCAGTTGCTTCATGTTCCAATCTTGGAATATCTGTAGGCAATGAAGCAGCAAAGTCTGCATCTTGAAAGACATCACGATTGATTGGCCATATACCAGTTTTTCTAAACCCATTGACTGCAGTCAGAGCACTGGCTGCACGAAGATAAGCCTCTCGGAAGAGCGCAGGTAATTGCAGAGTAGTCACTATTCTACCTGGGTGAACAAGTAACCACTTCTCAACTTCTTGAGTGTAATACGTACTGAGTGGTTTCATCAAGCTTACGTCTAATGGTTGTAGCCGATGGCTGCAATGAGGTGGTAAACATAGGAGAGAAACACACTTTTCACGAGCAAGATTGATAACATCAAGATTTAAGGTGTGGGTTTTATGTCCATCAAGGATCAACAGTACTGGTGAATCGGCACACGAATGACTGTGATATACAAAATGTTCAAACCATTTCAGAAACAAATCAGTTTGCATCCAACCAGACGGATGGGCTACACCGATGGATCCTGGTGGTGCAGCATCAAGTAACTCAGGCTTCATTCGGCATCTCGGAAACACAAACATAGGAGGGATGAAATTACCTGATGCACTCATGCATATTTCCACTGTCACTAACTGACCACGTTCTGCCGAACTCAAGCTGCCAACTTGCTTCTTGCCCCGAGCTGCTATCACCTTGGAAGGTCTGTTCGGCACAGTTGTGAAACCAGTCTCGTCACAGTTGTATACCCTGTCTGGACTATAGTGGTGCTTTGTCTGTAACTCAGTGAGCAAATCAAAAAACTGGTCAACAACAACTTTGTTGAAGCCTTGTGCCCGTGCCGAAGAAGTTGGCTCTGGCATTCTTAAAGACAGGTCTGGATGTCGTGACATAAATCCTCTATACCAGTCCAGACCTGCTTCTTCTTTGACAGAACTGAATCTTTCATGGATATTGTTACTTTTCGCTAGTTGATATGCGAGTTTTCGTAAGCGCTTAGGTGTGAAACCAAAAAGCATACTTTCCATGGTTTTTATATGCTGAACAAGTTCCAGTTCAGTTTCCGTATCGAATACATTGCACCTTGAGCCGAGTCTTTTTGCAGCTGCTGCTCCACTTGCTAGACTTGACTTGTACCTCCGCTGAAGTGTTGAACGGGGTACGCTGAAAAGTTTACAGGCTTTCTTTACTCCCATTGTTTTTGTACGTAATGCTTCAATTGCTTTGACCATACCTGTCTCTGACCACGTTTGTCTTTCAGTTGTTCTTTTATACCGTCCCATTTTATTGAAGAAGCTGAAACAAAGCACAATACAATTACATAAATGTGCTATTAATCTGTAATAATAGTAGATTATACATTAATTTGAAACATTCAAAGACATACACCCTTGATTAATAGTACCATTAATTTACTTTAAAACAACAAGAAAATCAAAAGAAATTATTTTAATAACACACCAAATTTATTTAAATAAGCACACTTTTAAACGACTTTTTTATGTTGATATATCCCATAATGCAGTTTAAACTTAGTTATATTTTACATAACAGATTCAGACAAATTTATAATTTGAAGACCTCTCATTAAACAATATTACATATGAAGTTCATAGTATGAACTAGATAGGTTTGTAGTTGTTCAAAACGGTAACTAAGGCGTTGCTAAGGAACTATTTGATAATATACCTAGGTAAAAAGTTAAATATCACAAAATATACAAAACAAAATGTAGAATTTTTTTCAAAAAACTAAAAAATAATAATATTTTCTATCAGAAAAGATGAAAATAATTTTTCTTAAAAAAATAATTTATTCACATTTATTTTGTGATGAACCACCTTAAGAAGTCAATGCCTGCATCAGCTGTCTAAAACGGGCCCTTTGGTCTAAAATGGGCCCATAGCGGGCCCGTTTTAGACACTGATAAGGCCATTACAAAATCCTCATGTTGTAACGTTCCGATAAAAAACACATGAAATCGCTCATTTCCTGAGTAATCGTAACAAAAAAACAAAAGCAATAGTGCCCTACCTTGTAACTCGATATGACGATATGACTTGTAGGTCTGTGATTTCGTAACGTCAAATAAAACAAGAGAAATTGATATAATTGATTCGACACGTTTTTACAAGACCCTGTCAATTATTAACGCAATGTAAACAATCATGCATATTCATTAAACTAAGCTGGTTCTATTTGCATTCAGAGTCACCGAAAAAATCCGCTTGGTGTCGTGCCAATCGTGGGGCCCGTTTTAACCGAGGGGCCCGTTATAGACCAATCTCCCCTACTTAGGTGAGAAATGAATAAAAATCTCATTTTCGATAAATCGAGATTTACTTGGTCGGAAATTTTTAAAGCCTGTTTGACTGAAAAACTTTGTTTTTATCTGTCTGAAATAACAATTTTGAAATTTTTAAGGCCATTTTTCACTAATTTTTTTATTTTTTTTTTATTAAAACTAAAAACTAGTAAATGGGGGGGGAGGGGGTTAACATACTTGGGGGGAGGAAAAATTTTAAAAATATTAAAATATTAAACGTTACCCCCTCCCTTTTATTAGGAACTCAGTTTTTGAAAGTGTACCGAAATGCTTTTTTTAAAGTGACTAACACATTAATTCGAACGAATGTGTTAGTCACTTTGCGTATTCGAACCAACATTTCAGATTTAGGATGGAAAACAAGCAAACATACTAGATCTTGTAATAACGGACAACAGTGAAAGAGTGATTGTAATAGGACCACCACTAGGATCAAGCAATAAGGGAGACAATCTCATTCAACGGAGTTTCATCACAAACAGTACTATTATATGGGAAGTCTATTACAACAAATCATACGCCTACAGGAAAGGTGATTATGCAAGAATGAATGCAACACTAGAGCGTATAGACTGGGATAACGAGTTTGCAGGAAAATCAGCAAATGAGTTTATATGAAATCTTCTTTAAAAATAGCAAATGAGATATAGTAGCATGTGTCATGTGTCAGCACCTTATTTTTCCCAAACGAAACAAAATAAAAAGTACCGTAAAGGATCCAAGTATATCGGCTGAAGTTACGCGACTAAGTCTTAAAAAAACACAGTTGACTTGTCTATAGGCAACAAGTCATAAAAGTATTAAACGATAACATGAATACAAAGTAACAAAAAGGGGGTGAACAAAGGCGTAAAGAAATCAGTGAGCGAATACGTAAAAAATATTGTTGACAAGAAAAAGACAGATCCTCAGATAATCTATTTGTATGCGAAAAGACACACAAAGTTGCAAATGTTGAGTGACAATACTGGTACAATAATCCTCAACCAAGAAACAATTGTCTAAATGAAAGTTTTCAATCTGTTTCCAAAAATTATTGCATTAAACTAAAAACTTTTCGGTTTGTAGCTTGTTAACATTGCATAGTAAGTTTTTAAATGATAATATATCCTCTTTTAAATGATAATATATCTTTTTTTGTTAACCTTGATACTTTAGTTAGAATATAGAAAGTAAAGTTTTGTTTATTAATTAAATATTCAAGATATTTGTTGTTTGATTCAAGTTTTCTAAACGTTAAACCAGCTGAGTTTGGTATTTTTGAAAAATATGAATGGTTGCGTCTATCTTATTTGCTCTTGCGTTAAAATCATTGACGTGTAACAAATACACTTAATTATAGGCAAATAAAGGGTTATCCGAAATGCACTTTTCTGCATGGGTCATAAAGGTAGGTAATAAAGGTAAGAAAGAAAGACAAAATAACACCAAACAGAACTCTGCATAACATTTATTAAACGAATTGCAGAGTAAATATATTATCATTGTGGGGTGGTAATATTTTCAAACCATTAAATTCTAATATACTCACGATCTTCAGTGAATAAAGTAATTTGTAAGAATGTTTTTTCGATATCTGTCACAAAGAGAGTTATTTGAGCACTAAAACTTTATAGAACTCTATATAACGATTTAGTCATTGATGGCTTTGAGTATAGGCAGTCGTTTTATGAAAGACCATCAACTTTCTGCATTAAAAACGAACCTAACTTTACTAGTAATCTTATCGGTTGTATCGATTAATATCGGTTGATGTGGTAAATTATAAACTGTAACAATAACTTTATTTTCTTTATGTATTGGTTCTATAGTAGAGTGCTTTAGTTGTTCATCAAAAATATAACATGATTCAAGGAGTAAGTCATTTTAAATTATTTTCTTTTGAAGGCTTTTTAAATGCTTGACTAAAAGAGTGTCATTACAAAAGTTGTTGGATGATCTTCTTTAAAAGGAAACACTATATTGCTTAGTTCACACTATATTGCTTGAGGATATTATCTTACTTAATGGTGTAACGAAACCCATCAACAACATCAAAGTCAACAACATAAAGGAAATATTTTCTTCTTTTAATTTTACAAAAATTACACTAATTATAAATTATAATATTTAATATTTTATAAAAGGAAATATTTTACACATTGATTCTAATATAAAACAATTCACAAGGAAACTAATACTTTAAGAAAAATTTCATGAGACGGAGAATACAGACCTAAGCATAATTAAAAAAAAGTCAAATTATAATATTAAAACAACTCTACCATATCTTGATGAAATCATTTCAAAAATTGAACAAATTAAACCTATCAAAATCCAGTTAGTTGACAACATTACTCAACAAGAAAGGATAGCATTTAAAGATCTAAATGAAATGAAAAAAATATTTCTTTAAAAAGCAGACAAGGGATACACTTTTATTGTAATGGATTCAACTTATTATAATGAAAAATTAGTTCATCAAGACCACCTGCTCTCCGCAAGTACTTATGAAAGGACAAAACCTGAATCAGATAAAATAGTTTTTCTAGATCTAATAAAAATGATAGGAAAATATAATTTTCTGACAAAAAATGAAATAAATTACATCGCAAATTTTAAATATAAATCTAGTAGTTTCTATATAACTCCGAAAATTTATAAATGTCAAGAAATTATAGACAAAGTTAACGCATCTAAGTCAAATTATATTGAAATAAAACCACCAAACGAAAGGTAGACCAATTATTGCTGGAATTAACTCACCGACATTACATTTAAGCCAGATCTTACATATAATTTTTTCTGCAATTGTAACAAAACGAAAATATTTTATTAAAAATAATTAGGGTTTCTTAAGAAAGATACCAAGAGCGTTAAATTCGGATAGTTGTATTTTGACTTGTGAGATTGTTAATCTATATACTAGTATTCCACACAACCTAGGTATAGAAGCATTAAAGTACTGGATTAAAAAACATAAAAGTTTAATAGATAAAAGATTTACTCCTGAATTCATCATTGAATCAACATAAAACAACAACTTTTTATTCAACGACCAAATGTTTTGGCAAATTATTGGAACACCCATGGGTACGAATTTCGCTCCAGATTATGCATGCCTAACAATTGGATATTTAGAAGAAACAAGACTTTTTCCTAAGATTTTACCTAACTACTTTTCCAACAAAGATGTAAATGACATACAGGAATTTTATTATAGATATATTGATGATGGTTTCTTAATCTGGCCAAAACATTTAGATATCGTTAAGTTTAAAAATTCTTTGACCGAAATATATAATTCAATCAGTTTTACAACAGACACGGGCAAAGAATTTATAATAGGTGGTAATACTGAAAATATTATTAATTTCTTAGACAAATCTATTATTCTTGAAAACAACAGAAAAATAAAAACGGATATTATTATAAAGAAACCAATACTCATGACTACTTAAACTACAACAGCCATCATCCATATCTTATAAACAAGAACATCCCTTATGGCCTGGCTGAAAGAATAGTTTTCACATCTGATTACAATAAAGAAAAACAAAGTTTAGCAGAATTAAAAACGTGGCTAAAAGAATGCGAATATCCTAATAATATTATTGAAAAAGCATTTCACAACGCGAAACTCCAAGGACCAGCTCCCCAAAATCAATCAAAAGAAATTTTTCCTTTAGTTACAACTTTTTACAGAAATCTGAACTGCCAATCTTAGATTACTGAAACAAATCTTTTGCTTAATCTATCTTCCAATTTAAGAGTGAATGAAGTTTCTTCTAATATCCAACCAGTAATTGCATTTAAACAACCACCCAATCTACTGAGAACACTTACTTCTTCAAAAATTCAATAAACCAGTGAAGAAGTATGGTTATTTAAATGTAATGATAATCGTTGTAAAATATGTAAATTCTACCTTCAAGAAGTTAAATTGTTTACGACATCAAATGGTACTATATGGAACATAAAAAGCCATATTACTTGCAATAGTAAGAATGTAATATACTATTTATAATGTTTCTCATGTAACAAGAAAGCTACATACACAGGAAAAACAAATAACCTACGACTTCGCACAAACGGGCACATTTCTAGTTGTAGAACTGGGCAATCAACTGATAGGTTTATAACCATGCTTACAACTGTCAACGTGCGCATAACACCATTATAGAACCTTTTTTTCAGCTTTTTGTGTTTGTGGAGCTAAAAAATAAAAAAAAACTAATTTCTTATGAGAAGCATTTTCATAACCAAAAACATGATACTTTTAATTGACATTACAATATAGATTATAATAGTTGTTAACAGCAACATTAAATAATTATCATTTCCTGTTTTTTTTAAAAAAATTATATTTTGTTGTTATGATAACAAAGACAGCATAATTTGAAAGGCCTCTTGTGCTAAAATATTAAAATTTACATTTAGTGTAATTTTTGTAAAATTAAAAGAAGAAAATATTTCGTTTATTGTTTATTTTGTTGACTGACTTTTTTTACTTATATATATAATATAATACTATATAAATATATTATATATATTTATATATATCTACTATTAATATAAGTATATTATATATATAATATAATATACTTAAATATATATATAATTTATATGTATATATATATATATAATTTAAATATATATAACTTATACATACTTTATATATATATATATATATATATATATATATATATATATATATATATATATATATATATATATATATATATATATATATATATATATATATATAATTTATATGTATATATATATATATATTTATAAATATATATATATATATATATATATATATATATATATATATATATATATATATATATATTTATATATATATATATATGTTAGTAAGAAAACATCAATTAATACAAATTCTCTTAATATATTTAATAATTAATGATTAAAAATTTTCGCTGGATTATGGTTACCAGCATCATCAGCTCGTAAAAAATTATACCATAAAATGTTTTTTTTTTTTTTGTTACGTTAGAAACAGTTTAAAATTAACTAAAGTCAGTAGTTGAATGGCTTCTTTTTTGCTTACGTAAAAATGTAAAAAACAGAGTACAAATTTTAGTTTACACAAACTGCCTGTTATCTAAATTATTTCCGCCATGTAAAGGTGAACATTGGAACCTCTGTATTTCTAGAGCTTCGCGCACTTTTTGATCAAATTTTTTTGTTTCAACTTTATTTGTTTTTACGTTTTCCCACTTTATTTCTTGTGAACAAAACTTATTATGGATGGCCATTACAAATTGATAATGTTTCTCCTCGTTTGAACCTTTTAGATATTGTTAAGTTCGAGTCCTAATTTGAAGTTTAGTTTTGCCTACGTATCTCTTTAAGCATTTGCATTCAATCAAATAAGTTTCGGGTTGACTATTTCGTGGCAATTTAGTTTTGTTTTTTGACGTTAGTAATGTTTTTAAATTTGGATTTGATTTGAAAACTATTCTCTAGCCAGCTTTCCGAAATATTTTCTTTAGTTTTGGGGATAGTGATAGTATGCATGGCAACCATAGAGTAGGGATGTTAAGAGACTCTGATTTTTTTTGATGACTTTTAGAGACTGTTTATTTCCAATTAGGTTTGCAATTTGTTTAAGTTGGCAGATGTTGTACCTACATTTTTGTATTTTCGTTAAACATTTGAATAAGGAAATTAATCTCATCTTGTAAATATATTTATACTTACTGCATAAAGAATAAGCCCTGTGAACGTAACCTTTAAATATTGCGTTTAGAATCTTAGGGTCATGATTTGAGTGATGTTTAATTTGGATATTATTAATGGCTTTCTTTCTGTAAACTTTAAACTCGTATTTTCATTTGTTGTTATTTAATATGGTTAAATTGAGGAAGTTTAGATTTCTATTTTCGTTTTCAGTTTCGATCGTATATTGTATTGCAGGGTGTTGTTTGTTTACGGTAACTAGGAGTTGTTCTGCTTCTTGAGTGTTGGAAGATCTAGCCTTGACTATCATCGACATATCTTAAATAGGATTTTAGGTCAAGAGGTGGATATACATCCATTGAAATTTTGAAAGCCTTGAATGAAAGACCTATAGGACCAGAATGAAAGATCTGTAGGATCAGAATTCTCAAGTTCATGGATTTCGTTGTTCTACAGGAAATAGCAACGGTGTAAACAAAGCTCTATCAGTTGTCTTGTTTCAGATATAGTAAGTTTGATGGAATATTTTTAGGAATCATCTTTACTTAATTGGTCTATAAGATTTAAAGTGGCTTCCTTTAGTGGTATTGATGGATACAAGTTTATTACATCAAATGAAACTTGAACTTCGTTTCAAACGTGTTTCGTTTTTATTCAAGACAGGTTGTATTTTCTTTACTAAATTGTTTGATGATCCATAATTAGGAGTGCCGATAGTTGATACAACTATTCTCATAGGATAGGATTTTTCAGGTTTGTGAGCTTTAATTAGACCATACATACGAGGCGGGATGAGATCACTTCGATATATAGTATCCAATATTCCGTTTTTGAAAATCGCTGTTTTTTATTAAGTTGTGAGAGATAAGTCTTAATCTTAATAGCATAACTAGATGTGGGTTGCTTACGTAAAAATGTATAAAACGGAGTCCAAAATTTAGTTTTAACAAAATATCCGTTATTTAAAATAATTCTGCCATGTGAAGGAATCTTTATGCAGTAATTTATATTTACAAGACGAGAATAATTTTCTCATTCAAATGTTTATCCTGTATTTTGAAAGATTGGCATCAACTTCAAGATTAAATACTTCTTCATTCACTTCTTCTTCTTCAGGTTTCCTTTACATATAAAAAGCAACATTTCTTAGTAAAGCTTTAAGTTTCATACTGGAAACATATATACAATTCTGCCTCATTATTATTGCAGAATATATATATAATAACTGGACTTACATCGGCATTGAACTTGACGTGGCTTTTACTGTATTTGTATGGACATAACTACTAGGCATTAAGCAGTGAACAACATACACTGCTACTTGACTGTAGACTGGAGCCATTGGCACTGATTTTTTCGGATCCAATATCAGAACTGGATAAGCTGCCACAGGTATGTTTTGATCTACTGCTGTCACTAGACTGTGAAGTTGATAAACTGCCACTGGTATTAATCTAGATTCTGTAGTCTGGTTTGATTCATATCCGCTAAACATGGAAGCAATACCCATATATCCGCTAAACATGGAAGCAATACCCAATTAAAAATTGTAACAAATAAGTAAATATAAAGAAAAACATCATATATGAATTGAAAATCATTGTACCTGATAGAGATCAGCTGTTGTGATACCTGAGTAGTAGTTGCTAAATATTGTTTTTTCATGATATACAAAATGTATTTATAGCAAAATGGTCTTGAATGAATTTTAGTAAATAAATAAAAGCAGTGAGGTCAAGTAATGAAACTACCTATTAATCATTTTTAACAGCTGACACCAACGAAAAGATAAGCCCAAGGTAACAACATTACGCGAAAAATTATTAAAAATAATGCAATGTGTTTTTAGAATAGTTATATTAAAGGCTAGGCAACACTTAGACCAACACTTAAAGCAGTGCTTGACTGGTAAGAATGAAAAATATATCTCTACACGTTTGCCAAGTCACACCACTTTGAAATCATCGAAACAACATTATATAAACATATACTAACTATAAAACACAATACATTTTTTTAATGTTATATAACATAGAAAAACACCTCATTTAACAATCATATACACATTAGATAAAATGCATTTCATACTATTATAAAAACACATTTAAATAAACAACTATATAATATATATCACCTCATTTAACAATCATATACACATTAGATAAAATACATTTTACACCATAATAAAAACACATTTATAAAAACAACTATATAACATATATCACCAAATACACGTATTTATCAAAAACTTTTTTAACTTCGAGCGTAATATAAACATATATGCAAACTTTTAACAACTATAAAACAATATTTATTAGCATCAATTATTTTTAATGTAACAAAGAATGCAGATACAATGCACAACATTGTTAATAAAAATGAAGTTATATCAGCCAGTATATATTAATCTAAAGCAATGAAAAAGAAGGAACCATTTAAGAACAAAATTAAAAATTTCTAATAAATACATATTTAGATACCTTAAAATGAAGCATAGAACAACACTCTTTTGACAAATTGCAAAAGAAATTTTCTCAACTTTCTTTCTATTTATTATTTATCCTTAGAGAAAATACATATATAGATATAGAGAAATATAAAATAGACTGAAATAAATCGAAAATCTTAATTTATGTATGAAAAAATAACTTTAACTTACTAAAAAAAGCGATCAGCTCCTCTTAACTGCTCTAAAAAATAAAACAAATCCTGCTTAAAATGTTTTAAAAAGACTAACGACCAAACTGAAACAGTTTTCTTAAAAAAGAAACATTGTACTAAAAAAACTATTTTACCAATAAATTTAGTTCTAACTTATTCTAAGAAATGAAAAATAAATACATATTTAGATACCTTAAAATAAAGCATAACACAACACCTTTTTGACAAATTCTAGAAGAAATTTTTTTCGTTTTTCTATTCTCAACTATTTTCGCTAAGAGAAAATACATATAGATATACATTAATATTTAGGTTATGAAAATTATTTACAAAATAATTGAATAAGTTATTTACAAAATGATTAAAATAACTTATTAACATTTATAAATTCAAAAGTAATTTGCATTGCTTTGAAAAGATTGCAGTAGAAAAATGCATTTTTTAGATAATAAAGCCAATTGCAAAAAGCCTCAAAATATCTTGCTAACATCCCAGAAGTAGGAATTGCAGTTTCCCAGACTTTTTCCGCTCCCGGGATAGCAGGAAATATATTAAATGTTCCCGGGATCCCGGGAAGACCTTTTTTTTAAGGAAAATCAAGTAACACAACACTTTTCTATTTTTCTCTTTATTTTTTTAACTATTTTTGAATTTAAAGTGACTTCTTAGATACAAAAGTGCATTAAGATGACTGTCTGTTAATCTAGTTCTAAAATTTGTAAATAAAAATCCAGTTTAACTAAACACCCTTTCAGCCTCAACACTGGATGGACGAATAGTTAAAAGCGCATAATAAAGCATATCTAAACTATGCGATTTTTTATTTGTCGCTTCAAACAAGTTAAATTCTTGGCGCATAGTTGGTTTATTACACTTAACTTCAAAGTCATCCGTTTATTTTTTCAAATTTTTCTAATCTAGCAGGCATAGATTCGGATACCTGATTTATATTAACACTATTGTTAACTTTGCTACCCCCATCTATTTCTTTTGCTATATTTTCAATTATTGAAAAAAGTCGACCAGATATTTCAATAGCTAAATTAATCATAACTGTTTTAGACAGGATGCAAAATAAGTCACCATCCATATCACTTTTTAGAGATTGTGGATTATCTAAAAATCTAAATAAACCAAGAAGATCTTTTTTTTTCTTTGACGTATTCTTTCAATTAAAGCATTTTCAAGATCCTTTGCTAGGTAGTAATCTTGAACATCAAGTTCTTTAACCATAAATTTTAATATGTCTTCAGCTGTTAATAATGTTGCTTCCCTACTACAAATCATTTTAGAACCTAAGAGAATAGGTTTTAGACATTTTGACAAATTTTCAATTACTGTAACTTCATCATCACATAACATTAGACTTTCTAAACTAAAATCAACCAGAGATTTAGAAACTGCTTTTTTAACTTTAATGAAATACAAGTTTAAATGCAGAATACAAGTTTAAATGCAGCATAAACAATTTTGGCGTTTTTGTAGCGCTGAGATATCTGCACAAAATAGCATTACAAAACTCAAAATCACTATTTTGAATTTGTTTTATAGCCAATATCTCTATTTCCATTTTTCCGATTTCTAAATAATTCCTCAAACTAACCTTAATCATTTTTATGTTAATAAAAGTTTAATTTTAAAAAAATTATTCATAAAGTTTAATACCTTAATATATTTATATTAAATCATTTTTAATAATCAAGAAAATAATTAAAGAAATTAACTTTGACAAAAATTAACAATAATAAAGTCAAAAGTACTATAAAAAGATTGCAGAATTAAAATGCATTTTTTAGATAGTAAACCTGATTGCCAAAGTCCGCAAATATTTTGCAAACATCCCAGAAGCTGCCCAAAACAAGAAGGACAAGTTAAATCTAACAAATAATAAACAGCCATCAAAACGACATTATGTATATTATGTATACATATTATTAATATATATATTGTAATACATGTTATTATAATACATATTATTAATATACATACTATAAGTATAAATATATATATATATATATATATATATATATATATATATATATATATATATATATATATATATATATATATATATATATATATATATATATATAAATATAGGCTTCGGCAGGAATAAAAACCGTACGGGCTATGAAAAGCCCGTCTTAAATAGACATGGCGGGCTATGAGGGCCGCCCGTCTAGATGGTCTTGCACGGGCTTTTTTAAACTTTAAAAAAAATTCTAAAGTTTGAACTTTTTTTTTTTTAAATTTGTTAATTTCTCTTCTTTTTTTTGAATGAAAATGTCATTGAATATTAAACATTTTGTGAATTGCACTAAAATAATATGTTAGAAAGCAATTAACTGTTTAAAATGCTTAATTACTTAAGTAATTAAAACACTGCAGTAAATGAGTTGGATAATTCTTAAAACTAAGATTTCAATAATTGTTTTTCAAAGTTTTCACTTTCACAGATCTAATTTCGTTTCACGTGGGTTAGTTGTTTTATGGTTGCTTTTGTTTAGATTTCTTACTCGAAGGAGCTTTATTCAGTTTTTTATGTTTTTTTTTTTAATCTTTATTCCAGATAATATCTGGCAGATATAGTCAAACGAATGAACGTGAAAACGACGGGAAAAATCCTCGAAACAACCATGGCGTTTCATCACGTTTCCTTATTCAAGCATCCTAACGTGTTTTTTTACCGAAGTCTTTTTGAGTATATTTATATATTATTGTTTTATTCAAGCATTCGATTAAATTATACAGGTTTTTATCGTGCTTTTTTAGTTCATTCGTTTCTCTTATTTTTGTGAATAAAAATATTACATAATATTTTCAAAATCTAATTTTTTTAATTATTCAGCAAATAGTTTGAAATCTTTTTTTTTTTTAACTTTGAATCAATGAGCTCGATAGTTTTAGAATTGTTTGGTATTAGCTTGGTAATATGATACGTAACTATGTTATTTTTCAAATTCAATTATTTATATACTCTTGCATTCTATTGGGCGTGCAAATTAAAAACTTAAACTGTTATTTATATTTTTATAACTTTGCTTTACCTATGCCTATCTTGATCGGAAATAGTTATTCTGATACGTGAATAAAAAAATAATTTCTTTTAATAAAATAAGTTTTTATTTAGAAGTACTAATAATTTCTTAAGATACCGGGGCTTCCGTTACTTTATATACAATATAAGCATGTATATAAGCGTATGTATGTTGCTAGCTTTAACGTTCGTAGTGCCCTCTATAAATGCTAATGCTTTTAATTTTGCCAGACCTTTTAACTCGCGAAGCAATTTTTTTTTATATTTTATACAAACCATACACCATATCTTCACAACAAAAATTGTTCCATTCTCCACCTCAGTTTCTTAACCACAGACTCCATCTTTACCCCAACTCAAAAATGTTGCTAATGTAACTCTTCTACCAGATGATGCCATTACTATCTTTACTGAAAAACTTGAATAACTTGAAAAACTTGAATGACTGGATAACTTGAATAACTTCATAACTATAAAGCAACACTATTTATATTATCTACAAAAATTGATTAGACGTTTGTTGATTTTTAATGAGATATTTCATTTTCAATAACGAGTTATATAATTGCATATTAAATAAACTGCCGTCTCTTTAAGAAAAAACGTGAAGTTAACGCGGAAGTTAACGCGGAA
>NC_061163.1:50572998-50602998 GCF_022113875.1 Hydra vulgaris
GGCACATTTAATCCTTAATCTCATAGAATACTATGATATTGACGACAATATTATTGGTGTTTGCTGCAACACAACTGCATCCAACACTGGAAAATTTGTGGGAGCAGTTACAATTTTATCAACTATCCTTAATACAAGTCTTGTTTGGTACATGTGTCGTTGCCATATTATTGAAGTAAATATTAAACATTTTATGACTGAACTGACTGGCGCCGATACCAAGTCTCCGAGAAGAGAAGTTTATGTTCGCTTACAGATGGTTTAGTCAAAAATTGTTGACAAGATAGACACATCATCAGTAAATCTGGTTAAGTTTAATTGGACTTCTTTAGAGATTGGATCACCTATTTATAATATAGCCAAGACAGCATTAAAGTTTCGAGAAACTGCACTAAATGAAAATATTTTCAAGAGAGGAGAATACAAAAATCTTTGTCAGTTGTTTGTTTACTACCTTGGTGATCATGTTCCTGGTATAAAATTTCATCAGCCAGGAGCTTGTCATGAAGCAAGGTTTATGGCAGATGCAATTTATTTGCTTACATTAGAAATGACAAAAGACATCTCAAATAGCTTCTTTACTTATATCTCTAACATACTGTCATAAAATAACATACTCTAACATAAAAGCTTCTTTACTTATATCTCTAACATACTATCTTTGGTTTTTCAAAAGCTCTTTGAGTATTAAGCACCAGCTAATGATTTAGCAGCATTCAAAGACATGTTTGATTTAAGTAAAGAATATCCTCAGTTTTCTCAACCAATACTGAAAAGCATGCAAAATCATACCTGCTATTTAAGTCAGCAGCTTGTTGTAATGCCTTTAGTGGATGATGATGTAGAAAAAGTTGAGAAGAAGAAAATACTCCAAAAAGAAAAAAAAAAGAAGAAAAAACTCCGGGACACCCTAATATATATACACATAAACACATAAAATATAAAATAACGGTAACTTAACGGTAATTAAAAATTTTGGCGTTATGTTCACCGTTATGTTAGCGTTATGTTAAGTTTAAAGCTTTATGCCTAAAACTCTTTGTATGATATTTGTAAAGCGTTATGTTCAACCGTTATCTTTGACATTATAAACAAAAAATCTAATTGCAAAAGTCCTTTAGATTCGTGCTAATTTATAATGATAAAACTGTTAAACATAACGGTTAAACATAACGCTTTACAAATATCATACAAATAGTTTTGGACATAAAGCTTTAAACTTAACATAACGCTAACATAACGGTGAACATAACGCCAAAATTTTCAATTACCGTTATGTAACCGTTATTTTAGCGTTATGTTTTTTGCTGTATAGGTTTACCAATTTAGATAGCGACGATTCTTTTGTTATTATCTTTCTATGTTCCTTGACTACCTAATGAATGTTCTGTTTTTGATCCTCATCCTGGTAGCTGTGAACAAAGTTTTATCCGAATTAATATTTCTTTCTTCAGAACCATTAGTCACATTAAGCTTGCTAACTAGCTGAATGATATGCTTGTATGACTTTAACGATAAGAAAGTTACATAATCGAAAAATAATAAAAATTGATAAATGATGACCATAAACTAACAAATTCATTAAATAAGAACTGAGACAACCCCTTATTATGGTGAAAGTTGTTACTGTAATCAGATCTTTTCTGTTTATCTCCTTTTCTACTCTAAGATGTGTTTATCTAAACTGATTCATGAAAATTAAAATTTTTAATTAGGACAAAAACTTCTGTGTGAAACTCTTTTTATTTTAAAAATAGTTTTTAATTTTTAGGTACAGCAGATTTCTCACTCAATAAATCATTTCATTGTTAAAGACTAAATTATTGTTCAATGGCCTCTGCTTGTCTATACTTGATCTTGGAATATTTTTTTTCCTATCGCATTTTTTTTTATATATTTGTCAATATTTTTCTGATACCTTGCTTCAAGCTCTGTGTCACTTATATGTCACAAGCAATATAAAGCTTTGTGTCACTTTTTTGTAGATCGATCATATTTATGTTAGTTTTGAATAAAAAGTTGTTAAAATAATTTAGTGTAAAAGGTTTTAAAAAAATTCTCAACAAAACAGTACCTTATATAACGCGATATATAAGGAAACGTTTTGTTGAGTTATTTTTTTTGAAAAATTTTACACTAAGTGTTTTTAATATAGTACTATAACTAAATATCTTATTTCAATTGGTTAATTTTTAGAAAAAACTATAAGACAACAAATATCTTTGATTGTCTAAAAATACCAAATCATCATGAACAGCAGAAGTATCCCGTGGCACTGATTGGTCGTGCTTCAGCTTGTTCTCAAAGTCTTTTGCACTGATCTCAAACAATTGCTCTACCACATTGTAATTTGAGCACTTTTGCTACTTTTTTAAAACCTCTGTGTTTTTAAGAAAAATTTTCGGGTACCCAAATATCTAAGTGTATCATGACTTGGGATCCCTAAAAATTGTCTATTCGCAAAAAAATTTTGATCATAATTATTTTTGAAAATGTTCCAATATTTGCTTGTGGTGCTCATATTACCTTAATCTACCCTGATATCAAAGAGGACTGCGCTTGAATGCTAGTTGGTTTGTAGATCGATAGCTTAAAGGCGTGTGAAACAGGTGTAAACCTAAAAGGTTATAAGTGTTTTTTTTTCTTTGTTTTTTTTTTTTTTTTTTTTTGCTATTCCTGATTTTCAATATTTTTTACGGATTTGTAATTAATAATAACTGGTTGCTGGTTTAAACAAAAATGAAAAATAAATCAAAGATAGTAATTTGATAAAAATGCAAACGAAGTTATTAACTCTGTAACGAAACTATTCAAAAACTTATTATCTATAACCACAGATATTTTAGAATGATCTTGATTTTTTTAAAAAACTTGCTGTACGCTAAGAAATAAAAAATGAAGAGAAAGCAAAGCTTTCAAGTTTTCATTTCAGTATGCATTTGCCGAGCACTTAGAAATCTGAAATTATTGTTAGTTTATGCCCTAAGTTTGATAGAATCTGTTTGTTTGCTTTTGATTGGTTTATTCTTAAAGTTATTTGTTATACTTGTTGTTGTTTTTTGTATTTTTTTTACCAACTTTGTATCACCCTATATCATTGATTTATAATTGCGAATATCCCAGCAAACATGCCTTTGGCGGACCGCCGTGTTGCCGACGTCGGCACTACATGCTGGCACGACGCTGGCGTGCGGTGCTGGTGCCGCTGCATTTTGCTCATCGGTTCTATAGCGGTCCACCATTCGCAAGCCACTGATGGGCCATCATCAGACCGGCAAAGTCTCCAAAAACAAACTTTCGTTAGACCACCGTGTCCTCGGCTAATTATGCTGGCACAGCGTTGGCACGCCGTGCCGGTATCACTGCTTATTTTTCCTATAGGTTCTATGGCAATTCTTCGGCGACAAAACAGCATTTTATGTTTTTCAAAAATTACATGTCATTGTTGCTCCCCGCGGGACCGAATTCGAATAAAATAACAAATAAATAGTCAGTAAACTAAAATAATGCCAGTATTAAAACATTTGTATGTACATTTAAATAAGAAAAAGTAAAACTTATTCTTGCGGCTCGTCATTGTCATCATTGTCGATATTAGTTAAAGTTCTTTTTTTAACACTTAAGACTGCTCGCGCTTGCCTCCCACCATTTCGGTCTAGTGCTCCTCGTAAAAATCGTACAATTTCTTTTTGAAAATCGCACTCACTAACTGTACTTGTAGGCGGAATCCTTTGCACGGCTCCTTAAAATAAATATACGCTTAAAAGATTTCAAAATAAAAATAGCACATTTACAATTATTTTATACCCTATAAAATTAACACCTACCTAAATGAAATCATTTCCTCAAAAATGGATTAAAAAAAAGCTCGGATTAAAAAAAATCGACTCACTTTCAAGTACACGCCTACAATGCAAATCTTTTAATCCAAATTTATTTTTGGGATCCAGTTCAAGGTCAGCTCCACTTCCCTTCCGTTGACCACCGGTCCAATTAAGCTCGCAACAAAGTTTATTTGTAAAAAGAGAAGCTGTCATTCTTCTTACAGCATCTTTCAGGTTATATCCGCCTTTGCTAGCTATAGCACTAACCTATATGCAAAGATTGCAAATACATTGTAGCAGAATATTCAATTAAGCAAAATATCTATATAACAAAATTGATGACAACAACAAATAAAAAGACCAAAAGTGAAAATTCGAAAATATAAATTTAAAACATTAAACATGTCAAATCCATATTACATATAATACCATTTTCTGACATGTTTTCTTTCTTTTGCAGTTTAACATTGTTCCAGTTGTGCGGCTTAGTCACCATTACGTCATTTTAAAAATTAAAATATGTTGTAAAAACTTTGAAATTTATTTAACTACAGGATTGAATAGTTTTATCACACCACTGCAGTAATGACACAGTGGCAAGTTTTAGCCACTTTTATGCACCCACGCCATTGTAATTACTAAAATCAACTTATTATACGATGGTTGTATCAAAACAAATTGACAATAGTATTAAAAAAATAGTATAATAAAGTCTGCTCTATAGATAATGGGGGTGACTATAGTCAACCCCATTAAACTAGGGGAAAATAAAAGCTTTGAACAAAATTTACTTACTAAGTTTAAAAATACTGTTTTATCGTTCTTTAGGAGTTCTCCAAGTGTAATTAGTTCTTTTAAGTTGTTAAGAGGTAAGTGCAGCTTATCAAAAATTCCTTCATCATTTTTTCCCGCTGTTAAACTTTGCAGCAATTTTGTATTAATTTCAGTTTGACGTTGAAGATCTCTTAAGCAAACTTAATAACAAGATTTACTATTGAAGTTATATCAGTTGGTAAAATGTTCAATGATGGAACAGAAGGAGCAACAGGAACATTAAATGTATTTTTATGAAATATGGGCTGTGTTGTTTTTTCAACATTGAATAGAGCATTTGTTACTGACGACAATTGATCTGTGTTATTTGGTAAAGATGTTAACAAAACTGGAGATGATGCTGTATTAGTAAGTATATTATTTGCAACCAGTTGGTTTGGTTGTGCCAATGATATCTTGGGAGCTTTGGGTAGAATGTGTCTCTTCAATAACCTTTTCGCCATTTTAGCTTTGCTTTGCTTATAGCTGTTATTACATTTATTAGTGTCATTATCACTTTCTTGTTCGTAATACCAGTAATCGTTCTTTCTGGAAATAAAAAAGACAAAAGACAAAAGTTTGTTAAAATAAATGTAATCATATAATTATTTATAAAGTAAGAAAATCAATATTGAGAAAAAAAAAGCATTAAAACTACTTCCTTTTAATAAAAAAAAAACTAATAAAACATAAGCCTTTTTTGGCGGCTTTGTGTTTGATGTTCTTAATCTTCTGTTTGTAAATCTGAAGTTTCTTGTGCAAGAATCAATATTTTACATGCTTTTTCATATGTTTCTGAATAATGAATAAGTTTATTTACCTTTATGAATAATCAAGAGGCAGGCCTTGTTTTAAAGCATTAAGCTATTTTCGTACTTCTTAAGCAATTTTAAGCAGTAAGCAATTTCAGTTAATCATTTTTTTTTTAATTATTCTAATAATATTAAATAAAAAATAAAAATTGCTTGACCTCACAAAAAAGGTTGAGAAAAGAAGATAGAAAAAAAAAAACTTAATGCTTAAAACAAGGCCTGAAGAGGTTATTTGAAATTTACAATAAGATTACTAGTTGATATTATCTGAAGATGTCTTAACTTAGCTTTTCCACTTATTATACAAATCTCTTACTTTCGACAAGAAAAAAAAATTACACATGAACTAATATATATACCTGTTCTATACATAATTGAAATAAGTGCTTTGACCAGGTGTCATCTGGGATCTCCCCGGCTTTGCTTGATTTTTTTACTCTGGCATCACTAACATATTGTGGCCAATAGCATGAATTATCATTTAATAGCCAATTGTCTGGTATAACATACATTGAACCCTGTTCGTTTAGAAATGACACAACAAGGTATTACATTTTTCTTTCTAAAAACGAAAAACACTACAGTCTTTATAAATGAGTAAATATTGAAAATGATACTTGTTGTTGTTTAATAAATGATATGATAATAAATGAATATATTGATAAAGAAAAACTTATATAATACTTTACTGAAAATATATGTTTTTAAAATTATTAATTAAAAAAATACAATTTAAATCGAAATGAAAATTTATTTATAACAAAAATTTATAAATAATCCATTACATAGACAAAAAAAGCTTTAAAAATGCAAAAGTGGAAGTGCAAGCATATTTTTTTTTGTAGGGCAAAAGTACAAACTTCTTGACAATATTAGAAATAGAGCAAAACTTTGTACTGTCTGATAAATTACTAACTAAGTATATGCCGACGGATGATGAGTTCCAAGGATATGTGAACAGTGTTTCTATACTTTCACATTTGTTGTATACAACTAAATTATCACCATCTTCCCCATATTTTTAACTATGTTTTGCAC
This sequence comes from Hydra vulgaris, assembly GCF_022113875.1. NCBI lineage: Eukaryota > Metazoa > Cnidaria > Hydrozoa > Anthoathecata > Hydridae > Hydra > Hydra vulgaris. The sequence continues at coordinate 50,579,486 of NC_061163.1, forward strand.
AAAAACAATTTCACCTGTTTTCAATTGACAACAATTGTCACTAACAGTACGCTTTATACAAAAATCTTTCATAATCAATTGCTTATGCTGTGATTCGATATCTGTAATACTGCTTGGAAGCCTAATATTATGTTCCTGTTTTAATATAGGATACTTCACATTAACAGCTTTTAGTTCCAATAAATCTTTCTCCTGCAATCTTCGTTGGACCTGTTGCAATGGAAAATTCGGCTTTCGTATTAACTTTTTCAGCTGACCAAGTTTTCAAATGGAAACGCAGATATGTTGTCTAAAGGTCCATACTTGTTTGCATCTTGGCACAAATGTGATAGTCCATGCATGTTATAAGCTATCATCTCTGGACGATACAAATCTGAGGTATGTTTTATGAACAGATTAAGAAAAGTATTAGCACTGACAGCATTATGCACACATAATTGGGGACACAATAAAATTCTCATCGCAATAGATAATAACAAAAAAATTTTATACATGGCTTCATTTAGTATATCTGCCAATTATACAACACCGCTATATAACAAGAACTGTCTAAGTTCCGTTGCTTTCCACCTTTCAAATTCCGACACAGCCCTAGGCTTACGAGCAAATTCTTTCGGCATAAACTTGGAAGAAGCAACCAATAAATCAGAAAGACGTGTTGAATCTCTTGCACCTAATCTTACATGCAAAGGACCTCTCAACCATATGTAAAGCAACTTTCTTACCACTCCCAAGCAGACAAGATGGATGTAATCATGAGGAAACTGTGTTACCATTCCTATACCAAGTTCCAAAAGAGCTGACTTACCATTGTGATGTTGTTTTTGAGTCATGTTAGAAAATGACTGATCTGTTCGAAGTTTAGCCCCTAAAATAGGAAAGGTTACTCTTCCTACATAAACACCTTTTTGGCAGCACTTATCACACCCAAAATATGCTCCATGCCCTTTGCATGCTTTTAGAAAAGCTCGTGCTGGACTATCACAAATAACAGCTGATATACTAAATCGGTATAATTTACCACGAGTAACAATTCCTGATAGTAAAAGCGCTTTACTTTCTTCAACAAATTTTATTAGAAATTGGTTGCAGCTCGATGGTTTACTTTTACCATAAAATAAACCAATCATAAATGGAGACTTGTTTTGCTGAACATTGTTTTGATGATACTCAATTAAACCCAATAATGGCCAAAACTGACCATTAGAACTTCTAAACAAAGGAAAGCCATCAATATTCACTTGTATAGATATGCAATTCAAATCATTAAAAAAAATTAAATTGGAAATAGAACTCTTAATTCCACTTTCAACACCAAAATGATAATAATGTCCTCCAGATAATGTATCTACAGGCATAACCGATTTTGTTTGACGTAAAGTACGCGGACATTTGGCAACTCTGGAAACGAATTTTGCAAAACTTTCAACAATGAAGACAAAGCCTTCTCTGTTATACCAAACTCAATTGACCATTGGGCCAAATTAAACCTTAAATTATAATCATATGTAATATGTGAAATGTTATCACCAGAAGATTCAGTGTCAGTTGATTCTGGATAGCAACCAGAGTTGTTTAAAATAGAACCTAAGTTTGTATCAATTTCAGAATTAGAAACATTGCTTTGACATTGGACTATATGATTTTGTGCTATATCAGGACTGCTAATCAATCGAACATTTGCAATAATATCTGCCGTTTTTGGTAAAATTTTCTAAGCATCTGTGTAGTCATCTAAGAACCTCTTTATACCTTTTACTACCATTCGTCTTTTTGTCCAATAACTCATACCTAAAGATAAACAAAAATTTTAAGATTCCACTTAAACGAGTTTAAGATATATATATATATAGATACATATATATATATATATATATATATATATATATATATATATATATATATATATATATATATATATATATATATATATATATATATATATATATTTATATATATATATATATATATATATATATATATATATATATATATATATATATATACATATATATATATATATATATTAATATTTTTAATAATATTTACTACTATAATATTGATAAATGTTAAATAAAAAAAACAATACCTCGAGGTACACGTATATGCTTTATTGTTAAATTATCTTTTTTCAATTTGAAAGGGTCACCTAAAACCAATCGAGCATTGATCAATGTTGGTTAGGTTTTAGGTAACCCTTTCAAATTGAAAAAAGATAATTTTAACAATAAAGTTTGTTGTATATGAGATATAAGTTTATTGTATAGTTTAAATTATATGCTTTAAATAAAGCATATACGTATAATATTTTTGAACTGCTAATATTAGCTCTATTATAATAGTTCAAAGTAGTCTTTGTATAGCTTAAACTCAATATTAGAAGAAGATAGTAGTATCTTCTTAAGTTGAGTTTAAGCTATACAAAAATTATTTCGAACTATTATAATAGAGCTAATATTAGCACTTCAGAAATGTTGACTGTTAATATAAATTAAAAAAAAAGTATGCAACAAGAAAAATTGTTAACAATTTTTCTTGTATATTTAAATATCAACCAAATTTAAAATATTATTTATGTACTTTTGTACTTTGCACTGGTAATAAGGTAAAAACAGTAAAAGAAATGCGTCCAACCAATTTGAATAATGAATAATTTGAACTTTTCAATAAAAATTTACTTAGAACTTTACAAATTTCAAATTAAAAAATAGACAGCTAGACCTTTTCTTTGCATGTGCCGGTTTAAATCTCACTCCCGCCAATTTCTTTTCTTGTTTGAGCAACACAGATATCGGACCGCCATGCTGCACAACCGCTCGGCATAAAAACGACAACGGGCCAACATGCATTAGCCTCTATCGGCATTATGAAGGCTAATCTAGCTATGGACCGCATTAAATATGCCAACAGCGGCATTTTGTAGGCTAATCAAACTATGGACCACTTCCAAAATGCCAGCAGCGGCATTTCAGGTAACGGTCCGCAACCGGCATGTTTGCTGGGATTGCTATTAAAACTGTTTTCATTGCATTTTTTTTACATTTTAGAGAATAATAATTTTTCAGATGTGAGTCTACAAAAAATCTTTTTTTTTTAATTATGCTGAGAGGAAGGAGGTATTTAGATCCTTTTGAACTTTTTGCCATTGCAAATAACCATTCTTAGATTGTTAGTTGAATAATGAACTATTTTCCTACAAAGCTATTTTTCGTACTGAGCTGTATTTTTTTCTAAAGTTGTTTGATTTAATAAAAAAAGTTCAATTGTTTGAGTTAAAAAAAAGTTAAATGATTTATTGTGTTTAATTTCTCGCATTAAACTATTGTTTCAAATATATTTAATTGGTTAAAAAGAACAACAAAAAAAAATGTTTATTTAAATCTTTAGAATACTTTAAATAAGACTTTAAAAGACTTTTTTATTACATTTATTTATTTAAAATCTCTAATTTATTACATTAAACTAAATAAGACTTTAAATAAGACTTTAAAAGACTTTTTCATTACATTTATTTATTTAAAATCTCTAATTCATTACATTCAACTAAATAAGACTTTAAATAAGACTTTAAAAGACTTTTTCATTACATTTATTTATTTAAAATCTCTAATTCATTACATTCAACTAAATAAGACTTTAAATAAGACTTTAAAAGACTTTTTCATTACATTTATTTATTTAAAATCTCTAATTCATTACATTCAACTAAATAAGACTTTAAATAAGACTTTAAAAGACTTTTTCATTACATTTATTTATTTAAAATCTCTAATTCATTACATTCAACTAAATAAGACTTTAAATAAGACTTTAAAAGACTTTTTCATTACATTTATTTATTTAAAATCTCTAATTCATTACATTCAACTAAATAAGACTTTAAATAAGACTTTAAAAGACTTTTTCATTACATTTATTTATTTAAAATCTCTAATTCATTACATTCAACTATTTAAAGACGTGAAGTCGTGAAGATCAAATAAAATAATTAAATTGCATAAACAATAATTAGAAATAAAACGACGGCACAAAGTGGGCTATGGTGTGCCAAAAGTCAAAATTATTTTATTCAATTTTTGTATAAAAAACTACTATTCAATGAACGTAACATATTGGTTTACATAAAAGCATAAGGATTGTTAATCATAAAATGCGCCTTCACTAAAATTTTTTAGTTTTAAGTTGTCACCGTGAACAATATTTTAGGCGGTCAAGCGCTTCTCTAAAAAGGTTTAAAAAAAATTTTTTTAATAATTTGCCATTTAATATTAGGTAATTTATATTTCTACGAAATTGAGTTGTAGTTTTAATACATTTATTGGCTACCAAATGGCATTTCTGTTTATCTTTTTTAACGTATTTGATTTTATGATCAATCAAAGATAGTGTGTTTAATTGTTGAAATAATTGCGTTTTTATACGTTTTTTAATACAACAAGTGAAATACAACAAGTGTTTCATTACATCAATACAGTCCACATCCAACCAAGACGTTGTGTTCCACAGAGCATTATTGTATCATCACAAGGTAAATCTAACACGGTAAGCCTTGAAAAGCGTGATTATTTATTTTTATTACTTATATGACTTTAATTGCAAAAAGGGCTCACGACAGTCTTGAATTGGAACTTAGAAAGAAAATTATTGGCGATTACGTAAGTGGAATGTCCCAAAAAAGTATTTGTTATAAATATCGCGTGAAAAAATGATCAAGACAATGTTTTAAATACCTACGGGGAAGTTGGCAGCAGATAACAAAGATGGAAGGCCGCGTTTTCAGCAAGACAACGATCCGAAACACTGCAAAAATACTCAAGCAGTGGTTTCAAGACAATTACCTATCGGTAATGGATTAGCCGCCTCAATCTCCGGATCTCAACCCTATCGAGAACCTGTAAGAGATCGTCAACCGCAGAATTAATCGTGAAGGTGTTCGTAATAAGGATCAACTGTTTGAACAAATCCAAAAGGCCTGGGCAGCGATTCTACAAAGTTTCATTGGTCACCTGATCGAATCTATGCCTCGAAGATGTAAGGCTGTGATCAATAACAAAGGATTCGCCACGAAATATTGATAGCGAAATACAGCTTGGTCAACATTTTGTGGAGTTGCACTTATTTTGTCCAGAACGAAATCAACTTTTTTTAATACTTTTGATTAATTTATTAATTTTCGTGTACAAATAATGAACTTTGTGATGAGTAAAACTTAAAGAACGTTGTCTCTAAACAGTTACATAGTTATTTCTCTAAATTGAAAAAATGCAGCACTTTTATATAAAGAAACTAAATTAGCATTATTTGATTGCACTTGTTTTGTCCGATACTGTATACATATATATATATATATATATATATATATATATATATATATATACCTTTTCATATTTAATTAGTACAGCTAGGTTTATGCGGAATGCTATTCATGGTTCTATATGCCGCAGAGCATTCACAAAATGCTAATTCATGGTCCCAGTGTTATTGATTACATGAAATTACCAATTGGGCTCTTTAGTGAAGAAGCTATACAGGCTCGGAATAAAGATTTTCAAGTGTGACCGTATCAAATGTAATGAAGATTTATTTAAGCGAATATTTTGTTCTAGTGATCCAGTCATTTCTTCACTAAGAACAATAGTTAGTACTAAGAAGAAATTTTTGCCAGAAAGTGTTCTGCAACTGTTAAAAAACAGTGTTTAGTTATTTCTTTATGGATATTTACAGGCCAAGTTTTGGTTCTTATTTTAGTTATTAAAATTCAAATTTGTGCATTGTTAATTAAAATTGTCAGTATTCTATAATTAAGATAAATTAAAAAGCTCCCACATACATTTATTTGGAACACCAGAGCATTAAAAATCCTATTTTTTTAATATTTTGCAGTAAATAAGTCAAGAATTTGTACAAAATTGACTCCCACTATAAAAAAGTTTGTTGCTATGCATAATAAGGTATCCATAGCAACCAAACTTGATATCATAATATAAAATCTATATCTCGTATTGGTACTCTTACCGAATTTTGTGTGTATACACACAAAAAAAACAATAGATATCCATAGCAACCAAATAAAAAACACCTTCAAAAGAAGCACAGACCTTGTACTGGTGCTTGTGGCAAATTTAGTATGTATAGCACATATGACAAATTTGCAACTACAAAAAGTAGGTTTTTGCTATGCACAAAAATAGGTATCCATAGCAACTAAATTAAAAAAAACGTCTTCATAAGATGCTCAAACCTTATATTGGTACTCATGCCAAATATAGTGAATGTAGCACTAATATTAAATTAGTTATTGAAAATTGGCCATTCAAAATTTCCATCCAATAATCAATAACTATTTATAAATGATAATTTGATCTTTCTAGCTTTAACTGCAGCAAATTTATCTATTATGTTGTCAAAGTCTGTTGATTCTAGAGTTTCTCTTTCGACACTAAGGATTGCCAAATTAATAAGACGTCGTTGCCCTATTGAAGCTCGTAGATATGAAAGAATAAGCTTCAACTTGCTGAAAAAACGTTTGCAACTGGTTATTGACATTGCAATTGTGAGAAAGATTTGTAATGCAATGCGTAAGTTTGGAAAAACATCATCTCCGTATCACAAAATAAATGAAAGTAAATCCAGTGAAGTTGTTGGTATTGGGCTCCCACGAGATTTAAGCATCTGCAATTTTGGTAAATAATTCTGCCTCATTGATATCTGTACTGTAAAAGATTCCCACATTCAAACATTCCCACATTCATGTTACTGCAAACTTTCTTGATTTTCATCACCATCTCTCTTTAATATTCTCGCATCGAGCAAAAATCCTAACTTTCCATCATTTAATCGTCTAAAGCGAGTTGTTAGTTCTTGTTGGAAGCAATCTAATGTCATTTTTAAAACTCTGCTAACTTCATCTTTAGCAGAGAGGCCACTATCTCCAGCCCTTTCACCTGGCATTATTTGCCGTCGCCTGACTCTCCTCTCAACTTCAATTCCTCATTCCATACATCTGCCCTTGCTATACTCAATTGCATTTTGGCACAAATGAGCACGAGATTCTTTGAGATAATTTTCCAACATTTCTAAATCAGATGCTGCATATTTAAAGTTTATTGTGGGATTTTGTAGTCGTTTTTGAACGCGGTGTACTTTTCCACGAATGTTGTTCCAAAAATGAAATAAAACAATGAAATTAAGTTTCAGAATATTTTGAAGTAAAGTTCCAGCATCATTTTTTGTATCCATCGTCCGGCTTATGTCATCTGAAAGACTTTCAAGAAGTTCAACAAGTTCAGTGAATACTTCAGATATTGCTTTAACAGCTTCTGCTTTTGCACTCTATCTTGTTTCTGCTTCCCGTATAACAGTGATCTTAACAGCATTTTTCAATTGCTCACATTGCAGAGTCGAACGAGAAAAAAACTTTCAGAGAGAGAAAAAAACTTTCAACTCCAAAAAATGTTTCGACTATAGGATCTACTTTAGCAGAACCAAATTCAAACTATGGTTATCACAATTCACACGCGGTTTACTTTTCCAAGAATATTTTTTCAGAAATGAAATAAAATAATTTTAGAATATTTACAATTTTGGTCACATATTTGTTGTTGAAGCCCAGAGATATGTCCTGTCATCACAGCAACGTTGTCGTAACATTGGGATTTAAAACCTGCCTTAGGTAGGTTGTCCGATTCAAGTTTCTCAGTAATAACAGTTTTAAGAGTTGCTGCATCTTTGGCCTAGATTTCAACATCTGACAACAACATTCTTGGTAACAAAATCAATCTCTACAAATCTTATTACTTCGAATAACTGCTCCTGATGTCCCAGATCAGGAGTCGAGTCAAGTAAGATACCAAAATACTTACTTCTTTTAATACTGGTGAGGAGCTTATCTCTAACATTACAGGCAAGTAGATTGATGAATTCATTTTGAATGTCTGGAGACAGATAAGAGACGGACCCTGGATTTTTTTTAGCATACTGTAGATGGTTTGCAGTGAATTTTGAAACTCCTTGCTGAGTGACATACTCAGAAAGAAGTTTCAAAAGGGCAAGAAAGTTTCCAATATTGGCTCCTTCATCACCAGAACTGAGTTTTTCTCTATGACCACGTAAAGCTATGTTCTGAGAAGCAAGAACTTTAATACAAAAAAGTATTTTTTTCAAGATATTTTGCCAGTGTTGCTTTTCAGATTCAATTTGAGCTTCGAGTTCTGAATTCCTTTTCCATAATTTAATTCTGAATTCCTTTTCCATAAATTATTTTTCGTTGAGCTTCTTTTATATAGTAAATGATTTGCAATGACAGGGACTATTCTCGTGATCTTTTAACCGTTTTGTGTGTCTCCAGTTAGTGAATCCGCTGAAAGAAGATTGTGAATTGGATCTGAAAGTTGGAAATAGTAAACAACAAAAACAATAAGCTGCTTCGTTAACTGGTGAATATAACAACTACGAACCATCCTCTGCATCACCATTAGCAAGTCGTCGTTTAAACCACGTTGAGGCCATTGTATTTGCAACAAAAGGTTCATTCTTGTTTTAAAATAAATCAGAAAAAATGCTTTTACGGTCATTTCGATAAATACAGCTAAAATATAAATAAAAGTTAGTGCTTTAAAGTTTGTTGCATTTTTTGAAAACAAGGTTCTTTCGTTTTTGATTTATTAATTGCTATTTAAATTTTAGAAAAACAGTGTTTATCTGACCACTCTAAAAAATGCAAACAGAATAACGTCACCTGTAAAACAATTGCAATTCAGCATGTGTAAGTTTTTTTCCGTTAAAAATAAAATGAGCAGTAACCGTTTGACCACTGATTATTTACGTTTTAAAAAAAAATAAAAAATAAATAAAAAGTCAAAATAAAACATGGCTACTTTCAAAGACGCTAGCTCAATTAAAAGATCTGAGGTTTGGGATTATTTTAAATTTTGATAACAAGCAACTTAGGGTTGCGTGTTGCTGGTGGTTCGGGTTCTGGCTGACTGGCTCTTGTTCTTGAACTTGGTCTTTAATTTAGCTGTGTTACTGTTAGTCACTGAGAAGTTTTTGGCTCTGGATCTGAATTGTGAATTCATTTTTTTTTCCCCTTTTTTGGTCCGCCCCCCGCCCTCCTTCAAATTGGCTCCCAAAAAATACTTGAAATTTATATAGAACTAAGTATATTTAGTTCTATATAAATTTAAAGTATTTTTTAAAAACAAGAATACTGTCTGTAAATTTAGGAAAAAAGAAGAACTGAAATTGATTTGTAATTTACAATTTTCAACCAGATTTAAAGATTTATATAATGTAAATTTATACAATGTAGTTTTTAGAATTAGTTATTGTATAGCTTTTAGGATAAACTTTTAGATGCTTTAGATATATATAAATATCAAGCTAAATAAGAGGCTAAATAAGACATTTGAAAAAAACAAAAACAAGCGAGTCAGTTCTGAAATATTATTTAAAGAAATTAATAATTTGAGCGTTGAATTAAACATTTATAAAAAATTCTTATTTACTCCAAAAGTAAGAATAAAATACTCTCTGAGAACTTTCAACAGACAACAAAAAACTTTTACAAGAAATTGGCAATTATTTTATTTCGAAAATGTTAGTAAAAATACCAGACTTTTCATTTATGAGTTGAAGACCATGGCCAAAATTTTGGTATGTGTGTAAGTCATGAATATGTTATTCAGTTGAAGACTATTCAGTTATGCGTAGAAGATCAAACTTTTGGTATATGAGTAAGACTCAAATATGTTTGAACTACTTTAAAGTGTTTTTTTTTATTATGAGATATATTTATATGTCTTCAGGTTATTCTGGCTCTGCATTGAAATAACGGCCTCTCCAACTTACCGCTGACCTCCCTCACAAGTCACCCATAAAAATAAATTCGTACTTCCATACGATTTTTTTTATAAAGCTTACTTAATAAATATTACGAAATTATACCAAAAACTACTAAGTAAATGTGATTGTAATAAATTAATCCGAAGAATATGCAAAGGATAATCAGATCTTTGTATTTTACATATATTTTTACAATTCAGTTGTGTAAAACGAAACTTAGATATTTCTAAATATTAAATTATTTTTATCTAGATTTATATCTAGATTTATTTTTTATCTAGATTTTTTATCTAGATTTTTATCTAGATTTATTTTTATCTAAATTTAAATTATTTTAATCTAGATCTAGATTATCTAGATTACATTAGTAAGTAGATGAACTTGTTTTTTAATGATATGGTAGCTTTTTCAATCAGCAAAATGATCAGCCTACGATGATTTAAAAAAAAACATTTTCAATTAAAAAAACGGCTAGAATGTACATGCATTTTTGTCTACTGCTAGACTATAAACAAACTAATATAAACAGAGTAAAAAGAATAATTTTTTAGTTTTTAATAATTTGAACATTATTTATATTGTCATGTATTTTTGAGTATTGTTTAATTGTCGTGTATGAATCGTCAATATATTTTCATTTTTAAATTTTCCTTTTGTCGAGTTTGCTGTTATGTTTGTGTTGTTATTTGTATTGTTGTTGCTTCTTATATATGTTGTCGTTTACTGTTTTTAAATAACACATGTAACGTGTTGTATATTGTATGTAGAAGTGTATAAAGTATACTTTTTATTTAAATATTTTTATCTTTATTTTTTTATTTTTTTTGCTTATTTGTGTTTGTTTACAATATTATTTTCTCTCAGTCTCTTTCTTCGAAGCTTATCTTATTAAACATGTGTAATCTAAAACATTCAATCTCTCTTATGTCATCTTATTCGCTAATTCTCCCTGGTTTGTTACTCTTAATGTTTATATATAATTATACCAATTTTTAATGATTTTTATTTTTTTAACTTCTTTTGTTTAGTTTGCTATCTTTATTGTCTCTAGGTCTCCATCTTTTTTATTTTTTATTAATTTATGTTTGGTTAGTTGTAAGATAGAATAGTATTTTTGTTTTTTGATTTATTTGTTTATTTTGTTAAGGTGTCACTCGATTGACTAGTTTTAAACTATATGAGTGACACCGAACCTAATTTTGTAAATTATAATTAAATTTGTAATTTTAATATTATGGTTAAGAAATGGATAAAAAAAAAAAAAATAAACAACGTCAATAAAGTGAATAAAAACAAACAACGTAAGTTGAACTTTATTAACATATTATATATATATATATATATATATATATATATATATATATATATATATATATATATATATATATATATATATATATATATATATATATATATATATATATGTATATATATATATATATATATATATATATATATATATATATATATACATACATATATATATATATATATATATATATATATATATATATATATATATATATATATATTTATATATATATATATTTTTATACTTTACAAAGTATAAAATTATATATATATATATAATATAAATACTTTATACAAAGTATATATATATATATACTTTGCTTCTTTTTTATTCGTTTTGTTTTGACGTCGGAACTCATTCTACTGCTGTTTTTGTATTTTGTATATATATATATATATATATATATATATATATATTATATATATATATATATATATATATATATATATATATATGTTTATTAATATATAATATATTAATATAATATAATATATTAATATGTTTTTGTATTTTGTATATATATATATACATATAAATAAATTATATATATATATATATATATATATGTATATATATATATATATATATATATATATATATATAGTATATATATATATATATATAATATATATATATATATATACATATATATATATATATATATATATATATATATATATACATATATATATATATATATATATATATATTTATTTATATGTATATATATATATACAAAATACAAAAACAGCAGTAGAATGAGTTCCGACGTCAAAACAAAACGAATAAAAAAGAAGCAAAGTTGTAAAACTGCTAATCGCCAGTGTAAAACTGGGCAAGAGGAAATTTGTTTTTATGCTGGCACTTAGATAATATTTCACTCTTTTTATTTATAAAATTTGGGTGTTTAAAAAATAAAATTTCTTACTTTTCGTTTATGCATAAGTTACATCGTTTTGTTACAGGGTTATAGGCATCGCACTGTTTAATTATTTTCTACCTAACAACCGGGTTCAAGTTTTCATCTTTTAATCTCCAAACCTCCTTTGATAATTCAGTGTCATTTTTGTATTTGGGAATTTTAAAAGATTTTATGTGATTAGCATATCTAATTTTAAAAGATGTTTCGCTTATGCCAAAGTAAAATTTTTTGATGGGAGTTTGAAGAAGATCGTTGGGACATACATTAGCTTGATGTACTATATTTTTTGTTAAGCATTGGTTTGATAAAGGGCAGGTGTTTTTATTTATGCAATTGCAATTATTTTCAGCTGATTCTTTCTTGTTGTCTATAATATGTCGATTGTTGGCGTTTAAAACGGATTTCATATTCGGCATACAGCTATAACTTACTTCTAATGTGTTTCTGTTAAAAATTTTGTGGAACTTGTGATTTATAGGGAAGTGCTTATCAATTAATGTTAAAAATATTTTTCCTATATTCGTGCTAAGCGGACTTTTTTAATGCTTCATTATACATAGGAGTAGATTTTTGAAAGATTTCCTCGCTTGACGAATTTGCTGATAATTTTAATTCAATAGAATGTGGGAGTTGCTTTAAAATACTGGATGGGTGGTTTGATTCAGCATGAATGTAATTTAAAGAGTTTCCGGGTTTGGAGTAAGGTTGGTTGGTGTGGTTGTTGAGGTTTAATGTAATGTCCAGATAATTTACGATTTTTATGTTGCACTGTGTTGATATCAGAAGATTGTTTTAACAACATGTTTTTTAATTTTTTCCATATGAGAACCACTGATGTTTTTAAGAATTACCAAACCATCATCATGGTATAATCTGAAATCATTCTTATTATAAAACTGCGTAATCTGAAATAAAAGAAAAATCCCCACAAGTTCACACACCTCGGTGCCATCAAAAGCTCCCATCGAAACATCGAAAAATCTGCTTGAAAATCCAAACTTGATTGCTATCAAACAACAGTGACTTTCTGGCGTGGTAAATAATCGACTTTTGCTCAGGATCTATAACCAGACGCTGCTCAGCAAAACTAATGGCATTTTTAAGTAGTTTTCACTTATTGAAGGATAAAAATCAACGAAATCAAAAATGAGAAACTTATAAAGATTTGGATCACTGATGGACTTAAACCAGCATATAACATCTTGTGTTTTTCTCCACTGATTGAGATGAAGTCTTTTTACAAGTTCAGAATTTATGTTTGAAAGAATAACTTTACTAATTCTGCCGATTTCATTTTTGGCAGGGTTTATTAATCGAACTGTTGGATTGTTTGCAAAATTTTCTTGGTGGTCTTTTAATGTTATAAAGCAGTTAGATGATGAATTGATATCTAACTAATATTGATAAAGTATAGTTAAATAGAAAAATACAACTTTATAATGGAACTAAAAGTTTCATGCCTATCGGCAATCTTCAGCCATATATATTGTACAAATCAAGAAAAAACCGTTAAAAAATAAAAAATACAAAAACAGCAGTAGAATGAGTTCCGACGTCAAAACAAAACGAATAAAAAAGAAGCATAGTGGTAAAACTGCTAACCATGATTTCATTTTTAGGCTCCATTTTAATTTTGGAATGGTCATGTTCACACAAGTGGTTATTTTAGGTGTTGTCAAGGGTGTTCATGAGGTTTCTTGATGGTTTTTAAATTAGATGTGACATGTTGTTTATCTAGTTATAGGTAACTGCTGTCAGGAAAAATCGAATCTGGGCATATTCGGTATTTAGAAGTGACCATGACCGCTCAAATGGTCATTTTAGTAGTGGTCAAGGGTGGTCCTGAGATGTTTTTCAATTAGATAGGACATGTTGTATGCCTAAATACAGGTAATTGCGGTCAGAAAATTTGAAACTGGGCATATTCGGTTTTCAAGAGTGGTCATGACATCTCATGTGATCATTTAAAGGGTGGTCAAGGATGAACCTGGAATGTCTTGATTGTTTTTCAATTAAATGGTAAATTTTGTATGCCTAAATATAGGTAATTGATATCAGGAAATCTAAACCTGGCTATATTTGGTTTCAAGTGGTTATAGTTGCACAGGTAGGTGTGGGTTGTAAAGATATTTTTGTGATTTTTATCTGTTTTATGTACTTAAATTCTTCAATATTGTGAATATAAAAAAACAACGTAAGTTGAACTTTATTAATATATATATATATATATATATATATATATATATATATATATATATATATATATATATATATATATATATATATATATATATATATATATATATATATATATATATATATATATATATATATATATATATATATATAACCCTAACCCTAACCCCAACCCTAACCCTGATAAATATATATAAGAATCTAGCTGATGACATACATTATACACTAGTACATAAAGAACCTCTTGGCCTCCTTAGGTTGATTGGAATCTATGACTTTTCCCAACTCTTTCTTACTCTAGGTACCTTAGTGACGTAGGCAAACCATTTTAATCATAAGATCATAATTTGTTTGAGGTGTGGAGAATTTCATTGTGTAGTGTTTTAGTCTAAAATATTAGGGTGTATAAAATGACTATTTTTCACAATTAAATTACTGTTTTTCCATTTTATGGGCGTTACTTAAATGAACAAAACACAATTGAAACCTTTAAAGTACAATTTACTAGATGAAAACGCCATTTTAGAAAAGTTAATTAGACGACATTAAAACTGAAAGTAATAGATGATGTAGTTTTATTGCTTTCAACGGAACAAGAAATTTTAAAAAAATTTTATCGTTACAAATTTTAACTCTTTACTAAACTCTTCGTTTTACATAAATACAAAAAATATTCTTTTCAGTGACAGACCTAGCATTTTTTGGTGTACACGGAGCAAACCCCAAATATTTATTTATACTTATATCAAATAACGATGCTTGGCAAAAAATTGCGATGATTAGAGGCTGGGAACAAATAATCCCTAAAATTTCGTCATCCACCACCCACCCCAAACGTGAGGGTAACAAGTTGATAAAATATTTTTTTTTTATGTACAAAAAGTAGTACAAAAAATATTTTATCAACTTGTTGCCCTTTGGGGTGAAGGAGAGACCAAATTTTGGGGTTTAGTTGTTTCCAGCTTCCAAATCCTTATTTTTTCCCTCCTCTTTCATAAAATGTTCAATAACTTTTCACTATATCACACACTAGCGCTCAGTTGAGCTCAAAATTTGTCAAATTTTATTTAGAAATGAGAGTGAAATTTAAAGTAGATCACATGTGAGGTTTAGTGTTTTTTGGCTTGGTTAAGGGTAAGTGTTAAAACAAATGTTGCGCATTTTAAGGGGTTTTATTCAAACACACTCTAATTAAAAAACAAGCTTAAAAAATAATTTTTTATATTTATTTTTCTTATTTCAATATATGATGTAAATGGACTAATATAAAAGTAAATAAATAAAATGTTGTAAAATTGTCTCGCTGCCCTCATATTTCATTTAAATATGATTTTTTACATTTTTACCAATATTTGAAAAATAAAATATTGCCATTCTTGTAGTAAAATTGGTTTACTGAGCTGAAAAATCACGGAAGGGAAAAATTTATATCAGTTTTAGAGTGCTAGGGGTCTCTAGATTACATTTACAAAAAGAAATTACTCCCATATAAAAGTTGGTTTTGAAGTATTTTGCTCACTTCTGGCTCACTGTACAGCGTAGAGAAACATCCTTAAAACGAAATTGACATTAGGGAATGTAGATTTTTTTATTGAACAACAAAAGTAAATCCAGATGATTTAGTTTTCTGGTTTTACCGGGATCAATTTTAATCGAAGTGAGAACGAGGAAGTTGAAATGTAGATAAGTTCAGCCAAATGTCCTCTCCCAGTGAAATCTAATTCCTCAACAAAAATACTCATTTGTCTTGCTGGCCTTTGTGAGCTCTTTTTTGTTTCTAGCCAAAGAAGTACTTGTGGATGCCCACTGATATCATAGCTTTTTTTTCAAAATATTCAAAACTTGATTTAACTTTCTGTTCAAAAATAGACAGAGGGCTTTACAGTTCATATGCCACTTTTAAATTAATTTTAAAGACTTGAAGCATTTTGTTCACTTTGAACTTTTTATAGTTGTGCTTCCGATGGCTTGGATACTTGTATATTTTTGAAATGAGCCAAGATAAGTTATTATCTTTTCATTGACGGATGTTTCCATCTAATTCCATTTTTTGAGAAGTAGCTTCTAGTATTGTGTTCCGCTTATGCGTTTTGTTATCATTTAGTCTTTTTAAGGTTAGCTTGAAGTCTAAGCGAGTATTTCATGTATACAAGTATATAAACACTAACGACAATTTGGAACTTAAAAAAAAATATTACAAAAAAAATGCAACAGACAAATTTATATTCATTCTTTGCATTCTTTACAACTTCTTTGACAGGCATACAAAAAAGTATAGTCATTGTATTTTGTTTTTTTGGTTCTAAAAAATGTATTCTTTTCTTTTTCTTTTTTTTTTAATTTCATTTATTTTGCTGTTTAAAAATAGATAATCAACATATATATATATATATATATATATATATATATATATATATATATATATATATATATATATATATATATATATATATATATATATATATATATATATATATATATATTTATATATATATATATATATATATATATATATATATATATATATACATATATATATATATATATATATATATATATATATATATATATATATATATATATATATATATATATATATATATATATATATATACAAGAAAGAAAAAATATGTCTGTAAAACGAAGCAGTATAATTTTGTCAACAAGCACCGATTTTGTAAATACAATATAAAATATAAATTTTCTTTTTACAGTGATCTTTATAAAATAAAGAATTAAACAGACAGGAGCTCAAAGAAGATGAGATGACAATTAGTCATCGCAATCTTTTTATATATCATAACCCCTATTTGTATTTTCAATAGAATATAGATATTAGTTTAAATACCCTAATGGGCATAAAACTGCAGCGCTGATCAGTAAAACAAATGAAAATAAAAAAAATAAAAAAATAAAAATCAAATAACTTTATTCATGCACAAATTAATCTCAAATTTTTTTTACAAAATTTTTTGATTAGAAACTTAAATGAACTTAATGACTTTGCCATACATTTGAATCCTTTTTGATAAATATTCCATACATTTGGTCCTCAATATACAATGCTATATTCAGATAATTTATGAAAGTTTTTAGGCAATTTTTTGGGTTACTTATATTTGCTCTCATATAGGGTCAGATTTACCTATGGCTTGACTGGTTATTGCCAAAGGCAGCAAATTTTTCTCACAAATTTTAATCTGATATTATTGAATCAATATCATATGATGATATAAATCAATCTTTTGCAGAAACGAAATCAAGGCGTCATGCTTTGTAATTATTTATTCAATAAATATTTCAATGAATAATTCAACTTTCAAACTAAAATTTTTTGTAATAAGTTGTTGGGAAATATTCTAGTTTGAAAGTTGTTTTGTTTATCTTTTAGTTTATTTTTTCAATAAGTTGTGATTTTTACCAAGTCCTACAATTTGCTTTGTTATTATTTTTTTAAGAGAATACTTATTCTGTTTATTTGTTTATTTTATGTTTATTAATCTTTATTTTGTAATTGTTTCAATTAAAATACAGATTTACCGTGTTCACGCTTATTTTAGAGCAAATGACTCTGCACCCATGTTTTTGTATTATAAATATATTTTAGTGGTCTTAGATTAAATATATCTTATATGAGGAAGCCAGGTCAAACTGTCATCAACAAAAATTCCTAAGAATAAGATTTCTGGCATGAATAAGATAACTGGCTTGTTTTTAATTAATTTATTATTAATGATAGGGTCAGGCAATTTTAGAGGAAGAATTTAAAATACAATCAATCAAAATTATTCAAAATAGATTCAAGGATTCAAGATATAAAAATTGAACACTCTGCTATTTTATTTTAATTTTTATAATTTAATAATCAATTTCTATAATTTTTTTTTTAACAAATTAAAAAAAAATTAATTTTTTGTTGGCTGGCCTCTTTATAAACTATGGGCCTGCCACGGCTGCCTATGCTGGACATGTGTAAAGACTATGTATATGTATAAAGACTATGTATATGTATATGTATATTCTATGTATATGCTTTTTATTATCATTACTATTATTTTATTATATTGGTGCTTCAAGAAGCCGATGTGGATTGTCTTTTGAAATTGCAAAGTCTTCAACGGTCTTATCACATAACACTGCGGAGTAGCACTTAACCAGAAAGTTTACGCTTCCTTACTTATCAATGACGCATATATGACAAGAGTCGGCTTTTAACGATGGTCTTCTAGTTTTTAGGCCAGGACTCAAATCACTACCCAACAGCTGCTTTAATTTGTAATAAGTTGTTATTGGTAATAAATTTAGAAATGTAATTGTTACATTTTACTCGAAAGCTGATCAATAGAGACAAAAACTCAAGAAATTATAAAGATATGGTTCATAATTTATATTCTTGAGCCACAAACTTAATAGGGATAGATTGTCATTTGATTTATTAAAAAGAACTTAAACTTGTCTCAAAATTTTCACCTCTCATGAAGAAGTTTCACCTTTAGAAAATTTACCTCTCAGGAAGAAGTGTCATCTCTAGAAATTTCACCGACACATACATACGAACACATATACATACATACATACATACACACATACATACATACATACATACATACATACATACATACATACATACATACATACATACATACATACATACATACATACATACATACATACATACATACATACATACATACATACATACATACATACATACATACATACATACATACATACATACATACATACAGGGTGACCAGAAAAAACGGAGACAAACATTTTTATTCATTTTTTATTAAACCAACAAAAATTAAGTAAAACAGCGATGAATAACAACAACATGGACCTTCCGCAATTATACTCAGCCGGTTTCGAAGTGGCCTTCCCCCGCGGCGATACATAAGCCCAAAATTTTCAGCGATGGGTCGCAGATCTTCTGGCGACAATCGACGGTGAACAGCTTTTCGTCTGTGAACAGGATGCGCTCCCATTGCTGAGCAGCGGCTCAACGCTTGAGTTGGCGACATCTCTGGAGCCGCACACGTTTGTTTTTATTGGTGAGCAATTGAACTTTTAGGAGCTTGTAAGGCTTAAGGTTGAGCTCCCTTTTTGCCATTTGTCGTTTCATTCCGGTTTCACGGGCGATTTTTCGCATGGAGACCCTCGAATTTTGCTTAACTCGCTTCGTGATGATCTGGCGGTTGGCGAACGTGTTGACGGTGCGTCTTCTTCCTGTACGGCGACCTTCGTGGCCGAGCTCCTTGAAACGGTTGACGGCCTTGGACACAGTTTGCTTAGGCACATTAAGCAAGCGAACAAAATCACATTGACGCATCCTTAACGAAACAACCCCAAAATTGTAGTACGTTTATTTGACATTTTAAAAATATAATATATATTTTAGAGATATCAAACTAAGAACATATATATATACTAAACATAAAAACATGGAAAACCCGAAAACCAATAAAATTAATTAGATATCGTAAAAAACTTTATTATCAGGACATATTAAATTTTGTCTTCATTTTTTCTGGTCACCCTGTACTTACATACATACATGCATACATACAAACATACATACATACATACATACATACATACATACATACATACATACATACATACATACATACATACATACATACATACATACATACATACATACATACATACATACATACATACATACATACATACATACATACATACATACATACATACATACATACATACATACATACATACATACATACATACATACATACATACATACATACATACATACATACATACATACATACATACATACATACAATAGAACCATTATTAATAAGGCTTCATTTCCAAGATAATTTTTAAAGAAGAATATCACATTTAAGGATCCATTCTCCGGCGATGAATGAAAATAGTTTATTGATTTAGCGACAAGTTTATTTATTTCTGAATTAAACAAAATAGTTACAATATAATGCTATTAATATCCAGTCACATTGCATTGATATTCGAATTTTAATCGCGAATTGATGCGGATAAATTATCAAAGTTAAAGTTTTTTTTAAACTTTTTATTAACTTTTGATCAAGTTAAGAAAAAAGTTGTCACTTTAAAGTTGTCACTTAGATTACTATCGTCTTATTATTTATGAAGAACTATTAATAAACTTGTATTAAAGAATTCTCTGAGCTACAAAATAGAAGACAATATTCATTAAATTTAACTCAAATAATTCAAAGAATTATGATAACAAATATTGTCATTGCAGTTATTTGACTTTATTTTGAAATGTTTATTATAAAACTTTTTGTTTTAATTATCAAGCTCCAAGTTCAAAGAAATAATTCGCTTTTATGCTTTGCTTTATCTATTCAGCAGCGGCAGATCATAAGCAGATATTTTTTTAATTTTTTATGTAAAGAAATTAATTAATAGCTTGTTTCGTTCTTATCTTGTGGTGTATTTTAGATAATGTTAAAAAAAGTTTTGCTCATCTTTTTTTGCTTGATCTTGATTTTGCTTTAGTCGCAGGTTTTCGTAATTTTAGATTTTCATTTTTAAATTTTATTTTTCTTGTGTTTGCTTTACGGTATTAAGTAATATCTTAATTTGATAAACAAGTTTTTTAATGTTTATTTTCATTATGAATATCATTCATTATGATTTAAACGTTTTACAAATCTTTTATACTCCAAATTCAATTAAATACATTCCTAATTATGTACATTTATTTTAAAAAAAGGAAGTTAAATTTGAGTTGAAGTATAAATGGTTGTTCAAAAAGCTTTTTAAAGCAGTTATAAGAAATATTTATTCAAAAAATAATTGTTATAATAACGCAGTAAACTACACAAATTTAATTAGGTCAGTAATTTCAAATATGATCGACGTTTAGAGATAAACATTTATTGTGTTGCAATTAAAGCATTAAGATCGATAAAGTAGATACGGATATTGCGTGGTTGATGTTGCGTGATTCCTCAAGATGTAATTCAAGAAATGCATGGAAAAAAAGTCATAGACATATAACAGCTTACCTTAAATAGTCTATGATTAGATTATGAGAATGGACTGGGATTCTGACAGTGTCAATATTAAAACATGCTCAGTGGAAAAAGCCTTGATTCCATTAATTGCTCAGGTAAAGTGTAAAAAACTAACAGTGATATTTTAAATTTTCCACAGGTTCTTTAAAAAAAAGTAAAAATTTTACGAAACTTTTTTTTTTTAGTTTTTAAATTAAATACAATAAAACGCTTTACAAACTCATGTCTTTTTGAAAGTGTTAAATGCTGTTTATTTATTTTTATTGAAGTTTGACACTGTTTTTATTTTTTCATCTTTTATATTAAAGTTCGTGCAACCTTTTAAATTATATTATTTTATACCTATAGATTGGTAGAAAACTTATAAAACGATTTACTAGGGAACTACGAACTTTTTTCTAAAAATGTTTTTCTAGAATAATAAACCGAATTCAGGCACGTAAAAAAAATCAAATGGCTACTCTTTGCAAATTGTAAAAATTCAATTCTAAAATAGTTTGCATAAAACTTTATAAACTTAAGAAAAAAAGTTTTTAACTTGATATTTTTAAAATAATATTTAAAAATTAATAAAGTTCGGTAATGAGTAGTAGAACGCCGACTTTTTATTTTGTTGACTTTCGGGTTTATTTACTGGCCAAGTTTAGTAACCTCGCTTTTAATTAATTTTTTTTAACTGAAAAAAGGCGTGAAGAAAAAAAGTGTAAAAGAGAAATGAGAAAACATCTTATTGTTTTATTTATAAACTAATATACTAAATACCAAATGTTTTTAATTTTGTTATATAAACTATATACTATTTAATATTTGTAATTGCTGTTATTAATGTTGATAATTTATAATTATTGATATTCAATAATAAATATTATTATTGTTAATAAAAATTGTTAAATTGTTGTAAGATTATTATTATTGTTAATAAAAGTTGTTAAATTGTTGTAATTGAACAAAACTTTTAATTGGCTTTTTCATAAGAAAAGAAAAAAGTAATTAAAAAATTACAACTTTTTTTACGGTAATAAAACTGAATAAAAATAATATATACTGTTAAAATCTAGATATAAAGTAGTTTTATTTATTCAATATATTTAATACATACATCAACTAAATATAGTATTCTATATTGATATCTATACTATATTTAGTTTAGACGGGTGCTAGCACCTATCAAAACTCAAATCTCAGTTGATATGTTTACTGAATGAAACCCCCTCAGATGACAATTTTTGTATAATGTTTTAATGTTTCATGCAAGGCTAACAATAAAAAGACTTTCAAAAAAAATGATAAGTACATACATTGACTATCTGATAGCCTGCTGCTGATAGGAGCTATATCTACCGAGTATACGGTAAGGGTGAGGATTAGTCTAGGGTTAGGTTCAAATATGGTTATGTTACTATAATGATTTGTTTTTGTAAATAGATTTTTTTTAAAATCAATAATTTGAAATATAATATATAATAGTTAAAAAAAAAATTCTGCAAAATATAGTTTTTTATAACAAAATATTAAATTTAAATATGTGTAAATAAAAATATTAAATTTAAATATGTATAAATAAAAATAGACATAAAGTAAAAATATTAAAAAAAAAAAAAAAATTAAAAAAATAGTAGTTTGCGTGAATAAAATAAAATATATTTTTATAGGCCTAGTAGGAATCTATATATACGAAAAGCATATCTGTAATTTAAGATAATTGTTTTAAAAGATGGTAATCTGTGCTCTACAAGCATAAGAGATATACTATCACACTTATTGTTACCAAAAAATATTTTAGCACATTTGGCGTAGCAATACTGAAGGCATGCCATTGTTTTGTCATAATAATTTTGCCACAGAGGAGCACCATTTATACAAATGCAATATGATTTAAACAATTTAACCTTTACTCTAGTAGAGCATAAATGAAAGCATCTAATTAGAATATTTGTAGATGTGTAAAAACCCTTCACCTCCTTGGTTTTATCAAGATCATTGGTTAGTAATTTCATAATTCTGGGAAGGAGTTAGATATAATTTTTGATTTTTGAGTTGCATTAAACACCATACATATCATTTTTTTAGTATCAAAGGATACGTTAATTAAGGAAGATTCCTTATTTGTAAAGCTAGTTATTTTTTGAAGAGAAAACTAAGAAGGTGCAATAAGAATCATATCATCAGCGTATGCCACCACATTTGTAAAGATGCCACC
>NC_061163.1:50607998-50767017 GCF_022113875.1 Hydra vulgaris
TATATATATATATATATATATATATATATATATATATATATATATATATATATATATATATATATATATATATATATATATATATATATATATATATATATATATATATACTGTTTACCCAATAAGCCAGATTACACAGAAAAATTTTATATACATCCAACGCCCCATACTTTCAAAAATACATCTATTGCCCTATACTTTCAAAAATAGATCTTTCCTTATTCTTAAAACTTTCTATTGGTTCTCACAAGCAACTCTGTTAAATTTTTTTCAAAATTAAAAAAGATTTATGGGGGCCATCTTAAATCAAACTTGCAACGAGACCCTTGACAGAAAAAAACAAGATTTTTCAAATGTATGTTATGTTGGGTCTCAAAAGAACCGAAATTTTATAAAAATTTTAAAAATAATAATCCTTTTTTGTTAAAATTACCTTAAAATATATTATATATATATATATATATATATATATATATATATATATATATACATATATATATATATATATATATATATATATATATATATATATATATATATATATATATATGTATACACATATATTTAAAGGTAATTTTACAACATTTTTGAATTTCTTTTTTTAAATTTAATTAGATCAGCATCATTGTAAATAGTAATATTAAAAAAGTGATTGACCAGACTTCTCGAAAAATACTTGACAGTGCTTTACCTAATCTAGAACTCTCTGTGTGTAAGTTTTCAGATATCGGCCATGAAATCGGAAACTCAGATACAGATATTAGAGGTATATTTTATTTTATTTTTTTTTTTTTTTTTTTTTTTTTTTCTGCATAAAATACATCTATAAATGTGTTTGTATTGCAATACTCAATTTTTTTCCTCAAATTTTAAAAAAGAAAAAATGCCTCCATTTGCACATTCAAATTTAAGTATCTCTGATTATTTTGTTGTTTTTTTTTGTTTAAATGAATTGCACAGTTTAAATCCCATAAATCCAAATCATCTATTTTTTTCAATAAGCAAATAAAAAGCTATTGTATTTAAAGTCATCCTTTGAAAAATGGAAGAACATACACCTCAAACTATTTTTTGGCATTAAATGTCAGATCTTTTTTCCTTACCCATGTTTTATTGATTATCGATATCATGCTCTCAGTTGTGGAAGAGCTTATTGTAGAATAAACGTCCATTAGAAATGATTAACCAGTTAACAAGTAGAAGGTGAAGATTTTTTTAAAGCCAAAAAGAAAAAAAAGTTGTTAGCTTTTTTATTTTTATTTTTAAACCACTAATAAAAACTTTAAAAAAGTATGAAGTTGTTATATTAATAAATTGAACAAGTAATAAAAAGTGTGAGGGAACAACTTTAAAAAAAAATATTTAACAATATTTCGCATAGTTTTTTTTTTTTTTTATTTGCATACATTTTTTCCATGCAATTTGATTCTTTACATAAAATTGATGTTTCTTTGATAATAAAGAATTGTTACATTGATCAAAACTAACAAGTAATTAACTGCCTGACAAGACAAATTTGGCTGTATAATGATGGTCTCTTAATTGGTATATTTGTTGATAAGTTTTTTTAACCAATTCATTTACTGGAAGAGTTACTAGAACTATATCATTTTTTATATATTCTTCCATGTTGTGTTTATCCAACAAAGTAGTAAGGTGCTCTTTAAATTTGCTGGTATCTGGGAGGTTATCTCAGCTGTGCAACATGCCGTCTGAAAGATTTGGCACTTTTAATGCCAAATGTTCTGCATTTTGGTGATACTTTCACTTTTTTTTTTTTTTTTAACATCTTCGCTTCCAACAAGACTGCAAGCAACCACTTATTAGTGTTGGAAATTACTGGAAGAGAAAAGATGAAGATTGTAGAGCAAGATAACGATTGACAGATGACTTAAAAGAAAAAGGAAAGCAAGATGAAGGAAGTGAATTCCAAAGAACTGATGTTCGAGGAAAAAAACTAGACGAATAAGAGTTTTTGGAGCACTTAGGAACAGTAACAGAAAAAAGATGAGACTTAATTGAATGACGAGTAACACGAGAATGCATTTTAGTAGATGGCACAAGAGACGCTAGCTCTTTCGAACAGTGCCCATTATATTATTTGTAGAAAAGAGAAAGAGAAGCAATATTACGACGATGTGACAGAGGTTGAAGGTTGGCTGCAAGAGCAGTTCCAACTATGTATACCATGTATTTTTCACCTTGTCTAAAAGAGAAAGGGCATCATTAGAAGATCCGCCTTAGATATGGCAACAGTATTCCATACAAGGTCGGATTTGAGATTTATAGAGATAGAGAATAGAATCCAGAGTAAGAAAGTGTCGAACTCGATAAAGAGAAGCAACTTTAGCAGATGCTTATTTTGCAAACGGATTTGATATATGGTTTCCAAGAAAGATCAGAAGTAAGAGTTAATCCTAGAAG
Organism: Hydra vulgaris; assembly: GCF_022113875.1. Taxonomy (NCBI): domain Eukaryota; kingdom Metazoa; phylum Cnidaria; class Hydrozoa; order Anthoathecata; family Hydridae; genus Hydra; species Hydra vulgaris. The sequence continues at coordinate 50,610,423 of NC_061163.1, forward strand.
ATGAAGGGTAGGAGACTCATCAAGTACATTACTGTTCATAAATATAGGAAGGTCTAAATTATTGCGATAACGATTGGCTGAAATAAATTGAGTTTTATCTGAATTAAAGTTCACTAGCCACTGTGAGCCCCCTGCTGTAGCAGAAGTGAGATCCTTTTCAAGCTCAAATGCCCCCTGCAAGCAATCAGAGGGAGTTGGCTTCTTATCGTGACAAGAGTAAATGGTAGTATCATCAGCAAACAATGCCACCTTAGATGTGAGAATATCTGAAAGATCGTTAATGTAAATTAAAAAGAGTATAGGGCCAAGGATTGAACCTTGAGGAACCCCTGAGGTTACAGAATAAGAACAAGAGTGCTGTCCATCAAGGACAACTTTTATACTACGATTGGAAAGGAAGGATTCAATAATCTTAAAGATGTTTCCAGATAACACCGTAAGAAGAAAGCTTATGGAGAATACCAGCATGCCAAACTTTATAAAATGCTTTAGAAATGTCAACAGCAATGGCCTTAAGCTCTCCACCTTTATCTAATGCGCGATAAAACCTATCAGTTATTACTGTTAGCAAATCAGCCGTAGAACGAGAAAATCAAAATCCATATTGATGATCAGAAAATAGGTTATGAGATTCAAGATAAGAGATTAAGTGTTTGTTAATTAAAGATTCAAAAACCTTGCTTATGATGGGAAGAAGACTAATGGGACCGCTCTCCAGAAATTTTAAAAATAGGGATTCTAGATGCTGCTTTCCAGCAGGCTGGAAAACAAGACTCTGATAAGCACTTGTTAAATTTTTTTTTTTTTTTTTTTTTTTTACATCTTCGCTTCCATAAAAGGCTGCAAGCAACAACTAATTAGTGTTGCAAGTTACTGTAAGAGGATGAAGATTGTAGAGCAAGATAACGATTGACAGACAACTTAAAAGATTGAAAGTTATATGTATCAGGAAAGCAAGATGAAGAAAGACCTAATGTTCGTGGAAAAACTAGACGAATAAGAGTTTTTGGAGCACTTAGGAACAGTAACAGAAAAAGGATGAGACTTAATTGAATGACGAGTAACACGAGAATGAATTTTAGTAGATGGCACAAGAGATGCTAGCTCTTTAGAGCAGTGCCGATTATAGTATTTGTAGAAAAGAGAAAAAGAAGCAACATCATAACGATGTGACAGAGGTTTAAGGTTGGCTGCAAGAGCAGGTCCAACTATGTTTTGAAAGGTTTGACAACATAGTTTTGAAAGGATAGACGACAGCTTCGGAGAACACTTCTGCAAGATTCTAACAGGTATGTTGTCCAGGCCACAAGCTGTAGAAGAGTCTAAGCAGGGAATCACTTTAGATACAGAAGCTGGAGTGATACGGATGTCAAACAATGGATCAACCTGTTTGACGGCTATATCAGGTAGAACGCAACTAGTGGAATCAAGAGATGATACTGATGAAAAGTTCTTGGCAAACAATTCAGCTTTGTCTTCAGGTAAGTTGAATAAGTCTGAACCATACAAAAGAGTTGGAATTACAGACTTGTCCTTATTATTGATACTATTAAATATTCTCCAGTCATGAGAGCCTAACTTTTGTGATGAATTACGAGATTTCATCACAAAAGTTCCTAGCAGTAATAAACAGACGTCTGTTTGTCTGTTTTCTTGAGAATTGTTTTGCTGATAGATATAGTAATGGTTTCGATTGGCAATTGCAGCAGCACATTGTGAGGAAAACCATGGAGAAGAGTGAGGAATTGTCAAGAGAAAATAAAGGATTCCATGCCAGCCTGAATCCACGAAATTATGTAAGAAGCACAATTGTCAATAGGAAGACGAAAGATTTCTACCCAGGGGCCATCACAAAGAAAATCACGGAAAGAGTTCTAGTCAGCTTTAAGGTAGTTGTAAGATGTATGATAATAGGGGGATTCTGATGATAAAGAAGAATGAGATAATAGTTTTAGGGAAACCAAACCATGATCGGAGGCACCTATGGGTGAGTGTGGAGAAACTGAGCACTGACTAGGATCAAAAACAAGACTTAAGTCGAGTAGAGAAGGTAAATGATTCTGGTTATCTGGAAAGCAAGTTGGAAAGTTGACTATTTGAATTAGGAATGAGAAAGGCAAAAGTTGTGGGCCTTAATGCCTGCAGAGTCACTGACACTAGAGCCAAGCCATTCAGTGTGATGAACATTAAAGTCACCGACAACAACAATTTTGGCTGATGGATAAAAAGAGAGAGCTTGGTCAATATGATCAGAAATAACATCAAGAAGAGTGCAGTCTCGAGATGAGGGAGAGCGATATAGAACAAAGAAAAAGGGGATAAAGTAAAGTGGTACTAAAGGAAAGCACATAAAAGCGTAGTCTGTGGATTCAAATCTAGTTTCTTGACAAATGGGTGAATTCTTACGAATGTAAATGTCCAGGCCAAGCATGTGACTATTGGAGTCTTTACAAATTAAAGGAAGATAACCATCAACACTAAGATCACAAGATGAGACAGCTGAACTCAACTTAGTCTCACAAAGAGCATGTAGTTCTGGTGAACTTTGCAAGAGATAAGACTCAACAGAAGAAAAGTTACTTCGAAGACCACAAATATTAGTGAATGATAGGTTTAGCGAACTTGGTGATGACTGTGGTTTTTTGTGTTTTATAGTTTTTGTTATTTTATTCATTTTTAAATTTGTTAAAGAACTTGACTCGAGAATTAGATAGTACTCAGTACACTGTTTTAGAGCCCAAGCAATTGCCTCATTTCTATTAATAAACCCTAAGCCATAACAAAGGGTTTCAATATGGCCTCTTAATATGTGTTTGTGAGTATGATACTGAATGAAGGCCTGAAATTCTTTAATTATAAATACACCACTTTGGTCTAAGTTCACAAATTATTGAAAACCCAATCTTGACCTCAAATATAATTATATTTACTATTTAAAAACCAAGTTTAATTTAGGCTTAACTTAAGACTTACTTCTAGTACTGATTATGAAATATTTTTAGATATTTGCATACTTTATATTACAGTATATAATACAAACTAAAGTACATCAATAACTCTATTTTATTGTTTTTAATCCATTTTTTTCAAATTTCATTGTTTTTATTTTTTAACTTCCTCATGAGTAACCACTTTTCTTTTTTTCTGAAAACATTATATTATAAAGTCTATCTAATCAGTGTTGATTCTAGGTTACTGGTGGTTTGAAGTGCACAAAATTCTAAGTTTTAGTCAGAGTCATTTTTAGGAGTTTTTTACTGAATTATAACTTATCAGTAAGTTTCTAAAATTTTGGAAGCCTATCATTTATAGAAACTAAAAAAATGTCTTTTCGCTACTTAAATTGCAGATTTTATTTATTGCAAATGAGTTTTTAGGTAACCATTATGGATAAAATGTGACATGTGAAAATTTAATGTTAAAGTTTTATTAAAGTCTAAAGTTGTATACAATAAAAAAAACTAGAAGGTTTTCTTAAATTTTCTTTTTAAAATATAGAACTCCAAAGTATAAACAAAACATGATCAAAACATGTTTTAGCTACTAAGTTTTTTATATTTCGAATTTTAAATGGCCATATTTCATGAACTCCAAAAGATTATATGCTGAAATTTGAATTCAGAAATTCAAATTTCAGCATAAAATCAGAAATTGCTTTTCTCATTGATATAAACCAACCCACCAAGTTTCATCAAAATTTGAGGTATTCTATATTGAAATTCTAAAATTTTGATTTATTTGGCATGATATAATCCAAATGGATCAATTTAAAAACTTTTGAAAAGTAGAATGTGCTAGAAATCTTTTGTTTGACTTAAATCATATTAAAGTTTCATTGATTTTTATAAACTTTAAACGATTTAAATATGTTTATTGAGTTAAGTTAAATTTGCTTGCATTATGTTTTCTGTTATGCAACTAAATCTCATAGCAAAATCTACTAACTCTAAGGGGAAAATTTAATCAAGTTTACAAGATTACAAAAAATATTTCTGAAAAAACAACAAATTTACTGCAACAAAAATAGCAATATTCTTTCTATTCTTTTCAAAAACTCTTTATTATGTTTTAAATATTATTTGTATAATACAACTATGTTTAAAATATTGTTTGCATAAAACAGATGTAATAAATATAATGAGCATAAAACTTTTTGAAATTTAATGAGGTAAATTAAAGCTTGTTGGTAGCTTTGCCCAACATGCCAGACAAATAATTAAAAGTAATATTTGTTTAACCAGGTTATTTTGTATTGTTTTAAACATGATGAAACCTTTTTTTCATAAAAATTGTTTTTGCAATAACAGTCCTAATTTCAAATAAAAAATGCTTAACGCTTTAGCTTAATGTGATTTTGATGTCATAAAATTCTTTTATTATTATTTTTTTTTTTTGTAAAGACATTAACTTTTTTTAAAGTGCCACAATATAATAAATTAACACGAAATGATTTCAATTAAAAAATTGAATTTATTATGTAAATATAATATAAAATGTTTTTTTTTAATATTAAATAATTAGAATAAATATTACTTTTTTTTAATATTTAATATAAACTAAATTCTTTTTTTTTTTCTCATCATTTTTACGAATGAATGTAAGTTAAGGCAAGTTAGTATAACTTAAATCGAAATTTTTTATAAAAGTCGCATCTTTGACAATCTATTACTTAAGTTTGAAATGAAATAAAATAAATGAAAATTTATTTTTGTTTAATACAACTACTTCTGCTTATGTTTTAAAAAAATGTCTTTAATTTTATTAAAACAAAAGTTCAAAAAAAGACTTTTAAGTCTTTTTTTGAAATTTTAATGTTTAGCTCAGTCAGTTTGCTTCAAATTTTTTAAAATAAAGTTAATAATTGTGCTTGATTTAGACATAAATACAGATCTAAAGAGCTGTTTAAATCCATAAATTTCCTTTCCTTCAAGAACCTATGGTCTGACAAAAAAGCTAAAGTTAGGATTTTATATTATGTTAAATAATATAATATAAAATCTTAATAGGCATATTACATTTTTAATAAATATTAAAAGAATGCTTGTAGTCCACAGTAAATTTTTTTGTGCTATTCTTTTAAACAATCTTGTTTATATTGCAGACCAGATTTTATGGAAATATCTTAATTGTTTAAACTAATAACTGAATGATGGCAATTTTTTGAAAAGTACCTTAACTTCATTGAGTTAATCTGTAGTTTGATTTTATCGAGTCATCACCTCTTTTTATTATTTTTGGTTTCCTAGTACCATTTATTAAAAAGTATATACTGGTATGTTTTCATTTGTCTTATGAAACTTTAAAGTAGAAAAAGTTTAACGTCTAGAAGGGGTTGTCCATTAATAATGTCAACAATTTTTTGGTAATTTTTACCTTTCCTTCCTCCTCAATAACTTGCCAAACTTACAAAGACTATAAAATTACATCAAAATTTGATATTGAAAAATCTCTTTACCAAAATCGCTTTAGGTGTATGTAAAATAGCCTAAGGCATCTGTAAACTGCAAGCTACATAACAAGGCCACCAATAATAAAGCAGCATAACATTTTAAGCTTTTAAATTATTTTTGTTTTGTTGAAAATACTAAAATAACAATTACAGTGACTTTCTTTATACACTGCTAAATGTTTATAAAATTTGGGATAGGTTAGTATTTTCATGTATATGTCGAATTTTACTTAGTAATAATACTTCATAGTGATCTGTAATTATATAATTTATTTAGATGAAATGCTGGAAGCTTGTGATATTGCAAGCCGAGCATGTAATAAATTTGTTACAGAACTAATTAACCATGAAAATTTTAACAAGTCAACATTGACAGAATCATCTCGAATGTTGTTGAGTTCAATTACTCGAATTCTTCTTTTGGCTGATAGAATTGCGATCAAGCGTCTAGTTAACTCAATTGAAAAGGTAAGAAAAAAAAAGACATTTTATATTATTATGTGTGTGTATTATATATATATATGTATTATATATATATATGTATATATATATATATATATATATATATATATATATATATATATATATATATATATATATATATATATATATAATACACAGTATGTGTGTATAATGTTTTGCGTAGATTAATATTCCATTCCAAGTATTCTATTTGCTTTGTTTGATGCATACATTACTTGACTATGGTGCTTTATAGTACTAGAAAAATAAATACCCAGATCCTATTCTTCATTTGTGCTGCATAAACTTATTTCTTTTTTTTTTTTGATGGGATTGTCTAGTTGTGATAGTTATCTGATCTGCCAAGTGCAATACTTTACATTTTCTATCATTCAAATACATAAATGTTTAATAACATTTTTCTATTTTGTTATTCATCTTGTAATGCATATTTATCGCCGTGTAATTTTTGCTAATAATTTAGTATTATCAACAAACAATATTTTTACATTCAAGAATTGTTCTGGCAAATTTGTAATATTATGAATAGAATAGGTTCAAGCATGGAGCCTTGTAATACTCCAATCCAAACCTCTTTTTAATGCACTAAAAACTCTCCTATTATCACTTTTTGTTAATGATTTTTTAAATTTATTCCACTTTAAAGTTCAACCATTAATTTCATTAACTGAAAGCTCATCAATCAAATATCTATGTAATAAACTCATGTTAATTAATATTAGATAATTTTTTACTAAGTGTTTAACCATACTTATAAGTACCTAACATTACCATAACTATAACATACAAAACCAAACATAACTAAACACAGCCCACATTACAAAAACCTTACATTAACCACATAGAAAGAAAAATAAAAAAGCAACAAAATAAAATTAATTGTTAAATTAAAAAAATATATATTTCAACTTATTTTTAAGAATCCTAAAGATTTTTAAATGAAAGCTTGAAACTATTTTCTAGCTATTTTTTTAATTTCTAATCACTTAAAATTTCTTTTAGGTAGACAAACGATTACTCGAGTTGGAAAATGTGAAAAATTTTACAGAATTTGTTTATAAATTTAGTCAATTTGGTAGTGACATGGTGGAACTTGCCAATATATCTGGTGAAAGACAAAATGTAAGTTTATTTTGATTTGTATTTGGTTTTTTTGATTTAAATGGTTTTGTGGTTTAATCAAGTTATTATAATAGTTATGTACATTAATTACGTTAATTTATTACTTTACTTAATAATTATGTGTATTATTTATGTTAATTAATTTACTTATTAATTTTGTACATTACAGGCTTATATCTGGACTAAGGGTTCATTCAATGTTCCAATTAAAAAAAAAAAAAATACTGTAGTAGTAAGTTCACTGTAGTTTCAAAAAGAGAGAGGAACTTGTAATAATAATTTATTAATTTTTTTATTTATTAAATTAAATTAAAGAATAAATTTAAGAATAAATTATAAAAAATAACTTTTTTTTGTAAACAGAAAAATAACTATATGTTCCTTTTTTTTTTTTCTAAACAGAAAAATAACTATATGTTCCGTTTTTTTTTTGTAAACAGAAAAATAACTATATGTTCCTTTTTTTTTTTTTTGTAAACAGAAAAATAACTATATGTTCCTTCTTTTTTTTTTGTAAACAGAAAGCGTTATTAAAGTTTATTTGAATATTTTATGTTTTCCGTTTTGTAAAAAAGTAAAAGCTTAAAATGTATATTTATCTGAACTTTATTATTCAATATCGTTTTGAATGCTTTGTTTCAATTTAAAAAATGTTTTGACTTAAAATTTATTATCCAAAAAATCTTTAGGTAAAATCCTGAAAAGTCTTAAAAATTTTTGAGGAAATATTTTGGAAAATTCTGAAATTTTATAGCCAAATATCCCGATAAAGTAGGAAAATGGTCTCAAAATGTTGTGCTTATAAAAATTAAAAGTGTATATTGCTTATTAAAAGCTGAAATTACAAATCTTGAGTGTCCCAATTTGTTATAAAGATTTAGAAATAAGGCTGTAAAGTATGATCATGATAAAACCTTTTCTTTTTTTTTTTCCTTTTCTTTGTCAAAATTAGAACTATTTGTAAATTTATAGATTCTAAAAATCAAGTGTTAAAATTTATATTTAAAGCAAATATTCTGTCTGTCGGTCTCATAAAGGAGAATTTATAATGATATATATACATAATAATAACATAAATAATAAAATATTAAATAACTTTTGTAATTACATTATATACTTATTATATACTAAATTATATACACTACACATATATTACATTATATACTCATTATGCTACATTCTAGTTTGAAAAATTATTAAAAGATAACTAAACTCAAAATTTAATTTAAAAGGTTTAATTTAAATTGAATATGGAATAATTTTTTAAGTGTTATTAATATACACTATATATTATATTAATTTACAGTGGTATAATATTATATAACATATATTTACATATTGTATATTTTTTGATATAATTTATTATATATATATATATATATATATATATATATATATATATATATATATATATATATATATATATATATATATATATATATATATATATATACATATGGTTTTTTACATACAATGATTTATTTTTAGGATTTAAAAGATGATCTTCAACGAGCCGAGGTTTGTGCTTCAAGATCTGTGCTTGAGAAATCAACTATGATGCTATTAACAACATGCAAGGTATATTTTTTTTACAAAATTTATTATTTGAGATATTTAAATTAGTGGTGAGTTTAGGCAATAGGATCATTCCATGCCAAATAGACCAAAGTTTTAGGATTTCAACATGCACCCCCTTAGTTTTTGATGAAGCTTGGTGGGTTGGTTTAAATCAATGAGAAAAGCAATTTCTGAAAATTTCAGCATAAAATCTTTTGTGATTCATTGTATATAGAGGTGTACCGGATATGATATCCGACCGGATAATTCAGCTAAAATGCCAGATAATCTGGTATCTAGTATCTAGCCGGATATGTAATTTTTGAGATTATCTCTTATCCCACTAGTGTTCATACTTTTATAACAATTAGGAATTAACTGTTTTTGAGTAATTTAATTCATAAAAGTAAAAATTATAGTGTATATATAATATTATAGTAAAATAATATAGTAATTGTGCAAATTTAACTTTAGAATGAATGAACATTTGATTACTATTGCTCACTAGTTTTTCACTTTAATTTACTAATCACTTCTAAATTTTGGAAAAAGAAAAAAGGAAACGAAAACTTTTAAAGAAGAAACTAAAGGCTTTATAACAAATAAAAATAACAGTTACAATAACTTAAAAATGTTAAAAATATAATATATTATACTATATATATATATATATATATATATATATATATATATATATATATATATATATATATATATATATATATATATATATACACACACACACACACACACACACACATAAATAAGCTACATTTACTATAGATATATATGACTAAGTTTGAAAATAACTAACTTAAAAAATGTTAACTTTTATATAAAAGTTAACATTTTTTAAGTTAATTATTTTCAAACATACGCCATTTTAAACCAACTCCTTAAGTTCCTTAGACCATTAAAAATGATAGTTGCAGAGTTTTCGTAAATCGTTGAAGCCAAAATCTTTTAGTGAATGTGACGTTGCTTTGTGGCAAAAAACTAGAAAAAACAAACTAGAAATAAAATTTTATTTAAATTTTTCTGTAAAATTCTTTTTATTAAAAATATATAGAATATATTTTTATGGGATATATTCTAATAAAGACTAAATATAGTAATTACAATGTCATTTCTTTAAAACTATTTATTAATTAGTTTATTAGTTTATTTTGCCGTTAAAAATATTCACGAAGTACAATAATATAAAAAGTACAATTGGCTGGAGCAAGAAGAAGGCATAAATTAGCCTTATCACCGAGCCCCAATAGTAACGCAAATAAATATCAGTAATATATAATAATCTGTAATATATAACCAACAGCATTTAAAAAAAAAAGAATTTTAAGATATTAAGAAATAAAATTTAAGAAAATAATAAAGTAATTGAAAAAAAAAAAAGAAATGATTAAAATATAGTAATAAAAAAAACAAAAATTTTCTGTTATTGTTTATAAACTGAATGTGATTCCAAAATATATATTGTACAATATATACACATATATATATATATATATATATATATATATATATATATATATATATATATATATATATATATATTTATATATATATATATATTATTTTCTTTCAAAATAATTCAAAATTCAAATAAAATTTCTGTTCCAATATCATAAAATATATCGAGAAAATTGTTAAATAAAATATATCTAGAAAACTTCAAGAGTATATATTTTCAATGAAAGTATGATAAAGACATTGAAATTCTTAACATAGTTAAATGGTCTAGATTTTTAAATTTATGGTGCTAATTTAGTTTAATAAATTTTAAAAGTGACAGTAAATCTGCTATATTAAAATCTGTAAGTACTAAATAACCTCTTAATTTAGATTTGAATTGTGGAATTGAGTTTACGTAGAAGTGGCTCACAAGGCACAGTTCTTTTTACTCCAAATACAATTCTACATGCATGTTTTTGTTTAGTATAAATTTTCTTAAACTTAGCCTAGCTGGTGCTTGCCCATACGATATTGCCATAAGTTAAGTAGCTATGTATAAAGGAAAAATATAAACTTTTTAAAGATCTTATATCCAAAAATAGTTTTGCTTTATACATCATTGCAATGTTTATTGAAAGTTTTTTTTCAAGAGTGCTTATATGCTTCCTCCATGTTAAATTTTCGTCTAAAATAATACCTAAAAAGTTTACAGTTGTTTGTCTAGTAATATTTATATTATTGATTTTAAGATAATTTTAAAGGAAGGCTTCCTGTTTGGTTGGTTTGTGAAATAGAATAAACTTAGTTTTGTTAACATTAAGTGAAAGTTTATTACGCTCCACGTACTTTTGGCATTTCCGTTAGTTTTTTTTAACAACTTTGAATAGTAAATTTTTTTTGATTGTTGTTTAGTTTTTTCAAATATATTTTTATAAAGTTTGTAGTTTGTTTCATTTTTATACGTTTTTTTTTTAAGAATTTCTCATACAACTTTTTTTTTTCTTTGAAGATTTCAATAAACCTTTAGACATCCATGGAGCTTGATATGACTTGGTATTTATAATAATTTTTTCCTCAGGAAAAGCTTTTTCATATTGCTCACAAAAAAATTTAAGAAATAGTTCTTAGGCATTAATTACCTCTACCGGTTGCATAATAAGATCTCAATCAACGTTATTTTAAAAGGTGTTGAAATTTTTGTAAGGAGTATTTATTGATCTGCCGCCTGTATATTGTAAATTTAGAAGAAATCTTATTAATAGTTATATTATTAGTTATTAAAAAGGAGGAAAATAATCTGATAAGTCTGTTTTGATTATACCTGTGAAAATATAGTTGTTATAAAAATTGTTAGTGATTATATTATCAAGTAAAGTAGAAGAATTCTTAGTTATTCTGGTTGGCTTATTTATTGTTGGAATAACATTATGTTGAAGAAGTTTATCAATAAAATGATTAATTTTATTTGAAGCTTGTTTTACAAGTTCAAATTGATATCGTCTACAAGGTAAATATGCTTCCATTCTTTATTGACTATAGTTAAAAATGCGTTTAAGTGAGTTTTAAATTTTTTTAAGCTACCAGATGCCTTTCTATAAATAGCATTAACGATTATGTTTTTTGTGGTTTTATTAAAAAGTTCAATGCACAATGACTCGCAATCTGTTTCATTTACGCATAGGTCATTACGAGAGAAAAAATTGAATTGTGGACAAAAATACTAATGCCTCCACCACCATAATTATCACGTGGTTGATGAATTGATGTGTAATTAATTAAATCAAACTGAGTACTTTGTTTATTTACACCGTGTTTCTGTTAGACAAATAATGCTAAAATCATGTTTTATTTCGTCCAATAAAATTTTTAATTTTCAATGTTTTTATTTAGACTTCAGATGTTAATATTTAAAATTGAAAATGCGTATTTATTCTTTTTAAGATATTGTGTCGATTGATAAACTGAATAGTATTTGCTTTCAAAATTCAATTTGTCAAAACAGTCTGTTTCAGTGTCATTATTATTATTATTTTCATTAGAAAATTAAAATATAGAGTTTTGCTCCATTTTTATACATGGCTTTATACAAAATTTTGAAACATAAATAAAAAATAAAACTACTTATTTAGCTTTTAGATTAAACTCTCTCACTATTAACTTATCGTACTCAATAATAACATATTTTCCAGCGTTACGCTCAATCTTCATCTTTTCACTTAATTTGCGTCTTATTTTGTTAGTTTCAAATAAAAAATCTTCATTGATAAAAATACCTGTGCCTTTCAGCATCTTTGCGTTTTCCAAAATTTTTTCTTTGTCTTTATAATATAAGGGGTAAACAAATTCTATCTGTTGACCAGCCTCGCACCCCTTCTTCATCTATTAGGCTGGCGCAGATGTATTTTTAATACATTGTTTCCAGTTTAGGATGTTGAACGCTGGATCTTCTTGACTTGATGCATGGGTTTTGCTTGTGTCTCTGTTTTTATGACTAGGCAACTCATTCTATTATCTCCAAATAAGGGTACAGCTCTAAAACTCAGTTTTATGGTTCTGAGGCCGTCTGATAGTCAGGTTTCCCGAACTTTGTGGTAGCTCTCAGAGAGGCTGATTCCATCAACAGCTGAAATATACTAACAGTGCGATGTTGCTCATGGATGGTGTCCCTGTTTGTACTTTTGATGTGCATTGCCAAGGCCACATTGGAGCTCTTTGTTACAGCTTAGGGTTTATTAGTGGAAATGATGCAATTACTTGGGCTATAAAACTGTACTGATTACTATCTATGTTTCGAGTCAAGTTCTTTAACAAATTTAAAAATGAATAAAGTAACAAAAACTGTAAAACACAAAAAACCACAGTCATCACCAAGTTCGCTAAACCTATCATTCACCAATATTCGTGGTCTTCAAAGTAACTTTTCTTCTGTTGTGTCTTATCTCTTGCAAAGTTCACCAGACCTACTTGCTCTTTGTGAGACTAAGTTGAGTTCAGCTGTCTCATCTTGTGATCTCAGTGTTGATGGTTATCTTCCTTTAATTTGTGAAGACTCCAATAGTCACAAGCTTAGCCTGGGCATTTACATTTGTAAGAATCCACCCATTTGTCGGGAAACTAGGTTTAAATCCACAGACTACTCTTTTATGTGCTTTCGTTTAGCACCACTTCTATCACTCTCTTTGTTCTATATCCCTCTCCTTCATCTCAAGACTGCACTCTTCTTGATGTTATTTCTGATTATATTGACCAAGCCCTCATTCTTTATCCATCAGCCAATATTGTTGTTGTCGGTGACTTTAATGTTCATCACATTGAATGGCTTGGCTCTAGTGTCAGTGACTCTGCAGGCATTAAGGCCCACAACTTTTGCCTTTCTCAATCCCTAACTCAAATAGTCAACTTTCAAACTCATCATTTACCTTCTCTACTCGACTTATGTCTTGTCTCTGATCCTAGTCAGTGCTCAGTTTCTCCACACTCACCCTTAGGTGCTTCTGATCATGGTTTGGTCTCTCTAAAACTATTATCTCATTCATCTTTATCATCATATTCCCCCTATTATCCTTCATCTTACAACTACCTCAAAGCTGACTGGGACTCTTTCCATGATTTTCTTCATGATGGCCCTTGGGTAGAAATCTTTCGTCTTCCTGTTGACAGGCTGACATGGAATCCTTTATTGCCTCTCGACGATTCCAGGTCAAGCCTCACTCTTCTCCATGGTTTTCCTCACATTGTGCTGCTGCAATTGCCAATCGAAACCATTACTTCCATATCTATCAGCAAAACAATTCTCCAGAAAACAGACATCTGTTTATTACTGCTAGGAACCATTGTAAAAAGGTTTTGTCTAATGCCAAAGCCCGCTATTCTCAGATCATGAAATCTCGTATTTCATCACAAAAATTAGGCTCTCGTGATCTCTGGACAAAGAATCTTTAACAGTATCAATAATAAGGGCAAGTCTGTAATTCCACCTCTTTTGTAAGGTTCAGACTTTGTCACCTCACCTAAAGACAAAGCTGAATTGTTTGCCAAGTACTTTTCATCAGTATCATCTCTTGATTCCACTAGTTGCGTTCTACCTGATATAAACAGGTTCTACCTGATATAAACAGGTTCTACCTGATATAAACAGGTTGATCCATTGTTTGACATCCGTATCACTCCAGCTTCTGTATCTAAAGTGATTTCCTGCTTAGACTCTTCTGCAGCTTGTAGCAGGACAACATACCTGTAATAGTCTTGCAAAAGTGTTCTCTGGAGCTGTTGTCTATCCTTTCAAAACTATTTAACAAGTGCTTATCAGAGTCTTGTTTTCCAGCCTGCTGGAAAGCAGCATCTAGTATCCCTGTTTATAAAAATTCTGGAGAGCGATCCGATGCGTCTACCTACCGTCCTATTAGTCATCTTCGTATCAAAAGCAAGGTTTTTGAATCTTTAATTAACAAACACTTAATCTCTCATCTCGAATCTCATAACCTACTTTCTGATCATCAATATGGATTTCGATCTTCTCGTTCTACGGCTGATTTGCTATCAGTAATAACCGATAGGTTTTATCGCGCATTAGATAAAGGTGGAGAGCCTAAGGCCATTGCTGTTGACATTCCTAAAGCATTTGATAAAGTTTGGCATGCTGGTCTTCTCCATAAGCTTTCTTCTTACTGTGTATCTGGAAACATCTTTAAGATTATTGAATCCTTCCTTTCCAATCGTACTATAAAAGTTGTCCTTGATGGACAGGACTCTTCTTCTTATTCTGTGACCTCAGGGGTTCCTCAAGGTTTAATCCTTGGCCCTATACTTTTTTTAATTTACATTAATAATCTTCCAGATATACCCACATCTAAGGTGGCATTGTTCGCTGATGATACTACCATTTCTTCTTGTCACGATAAGAAGCCAACTCCCTCTGATTGCTTGCAGGGGGCATCTGAGCTTGAAAAGGATCTCACTTCTGCTACAGCATGGGGCTCGCAGTGGCTGGTGAACTTTAATTCAGATAAAACTCAATTTTTTTCAGCCAATCCTTATCACAATAATTTAGACCTTCTTATGTTTATGAACGGTAATGTACTCGATGAGTCTCCTACCCTTCATCTTCTAGGATTAACTCTTACTTCTGATCTTTCTTGGAAACCTTATATCCAATTCGTCGCAAAATTAGCATCTGCTAAAGTTGCTTCTCTTTATCAAGCTCGACTCTTTCTTACTCTAGATTCTACTCTCTATCTCTATAAATTTCAAATCCGACCTTGTATGGAATTATGTTGCCATATCTGGGGCGGATCTTCTAATGATGCCCTTTCTCTTTTAGACAAGGTGCAAAAAAGCATTGTAATCATAGTTGGACCTGCTCTTGCAGCCAACCTTCAACCTCTTTCACATTGTCGTAATGTTGCTTCTCTTTCTCTTTTCTACAAATACTATAATGGGCACTGCTCTAAAGAGCTAGCGTCTCTTGTGCCATCTACAAAAATTCATTCTCGTGTTACTCGTCATTCAATTAAGTCTCATTCTTTTTCTGTTACTGTTCCTAAGTGCTCCAAAAACTATTACTTGTCCAGTTTTTTTCCTCGAACATCAGTTCTCTGGAATTCGCTTCCTTCATCTTGCTTTCCTGATTCATATAATTTGCAATCTTTTAAGTCATCTGTCAATCGTTATCTTGCTCTACAATCTTCATCTTTTCTCTTCCAGTAATTTCCAACACTAATTAGTGGTTGCTTGCAGCCTTGTTGGAAGCAAAGATGTTTTTAAAAAAATTAAAAAAAAATTAAAATTTAACAACTTGAGTTTGATTGTTCTGGGTTTATTCTTTATTTTTTCTGCGTTAAAGGGTCTTTTGATACGATGCGTTCGTTCGATAATTATGTTACTTGTTTTTAACTGATCATTAAATATTTGTTAAACTTTTTTTTCAGTTTAATCCCATGTTCTTTTTCATTTTCTCATACACTATCAATTCTAATATTGATTCTTCTATTCCTATCTTCTAGTTTTCTAATTTTTTCTTGTAGTGCATTATTTACTTTTCTTCTTTGTTCTGCATTGTTTTTAGCTGTACTGTTTGATTTACAACTTTAGTATTTTCCCCATTCATTAACTTTTTAAGTTCTTTTTCGACGTATACCAGTTTTTCATTAATTAAGGTATCTTGAGTAAACTCGATACTTTTTTTGTAGATCATCAATACATTTCTGCAAGCTTTGTTGCTTTTTTTTTAACTTTTGAAATACGATTTGTTATATTTTCTATTGAATGTAGAATTTTATCCATTTTGTCGTTTTGTATTGAGGTATTTCCTGATACTATTTTTAAAAGCAAACTTTCTTGCGCTTTGAACTTTTCCTCCATTATATTTTCAATTTCTTCTTTACTTGCCATTTAATAGATTATGTGTTAAGTATTTTCAGATAATTACTATTTACTAATTAATTAACAGCAAATTTCTTCTTTTTTTTTTTTTATTTATAAAAATACGCTAATTTAAAAAAGTGCGTTTGTTTACGATGAAAGCCAGATGTTACTATTGTAATAAATACAAACTCTTGTCCTTGAAATAATATATCTGTACCACTTTTATATCTTTTTGTGCAATTGTATACATCCTATTTAAGATATTTTTTTTTTTTTTTTTTTTAAATATTCACCTCCCCAAGGCCCGAGGGGGCCACTACAGTTGAGGAGGCTACTTATTATTATTGTTTTTTTTTAATTATTTTTATATTTTTTTGTAAGTCGTGGTACAACCCTCTCTCAACTCTTTAACTCCGAAACACAAAACTTGACAAGCAAGACCGCTGCGCGGAGAAATTAAGTTGAGCGCGGTACTTCCAGGGACATGGTGGGAGTCGAACTCCGAACCTCTCGCTTACAAAGCGAGTGCTCTTACCACTACACCACTACCGCATTTATATTATTATATATTATATATCAAAAAATATAAGATAAATGCAAAAGTAATCTCGACCTAAATTAAGATTTTTTTGCCACATACTGACGTCACCAAGCAAAACTATTTTGGCTTCACTTTTAGATTAGCATTATATAGCTAAGGCCGCGTCTACCATTTTTAATGGTCTAAAATAAGTTCAGATAAATCTGGATAAACTCAAACATAAGTAATATTTAAGAATCTTGGTCACTACAACAGGGGGCACCTCTAGAAACCCCATCCTCTTATTTTCCTACAATATTTAACATATCCGGCATATCGGGTCGGATATATAAATATATATCCGGTATATCCGTATCCAGCCGGATATAAAAAAATTCATATCCGGTACACCTCTAATGATATATGGTCATTTGAAACTTCTGAACAAAATTTCAGAAAACCTTCTAGTTTTTTTTATTGTATACAAATCTAGACTTACTTTAGTAAAACTTTGACATTGAATTCTCAAATGTCACATTTTATCTATAATTATTACTTAATCAGAAAAATAAATATCGCAAATATAACAAAGTTGATTTTTGATGAGTCAATATTTGAAATCTGTAATTTAAGAAATGAAAATACATTTTTTTAGTTTCTATAAATGGTAGTTTCTTTTTTAATTTTTTAGTTTATATAAATGGATTCTATGAATGGTTCCAAAATTATAGACTTCTTAAAATAGCTGTGGCTAAAATTTAGGAAAATTTGCCTCCACTTCAAACCACTGGTAACCTAGGATCAACACTTATTTTAATCAGATTTTTTTTGAAGCGTCTATATACACACACAAAGACATGCTGTGACATAAGTGAACTAAAAGACAAGCAAATTATTTAGTGTTCTGTTTATATCCTTATTTTATATATAAAAATTATCATATCTTATTTATTTAGTGTGTCAAAACTTATGGAAACCTTTGTTTCAAAACTTGTATTTAAATAAATCTTTTTAGATAGTAATTAAAAATAAATGGCAAGTGCATCATTAGATCTAAATCAAGTTTACCAAAGTCAATAAATGTAGAGATTTTGTTTAATTATACACAAAACTATTTTTCTGCTTCCCTAAGAATGATAAAAGCTGCAAGGTATTTGAAATAAATGCATGGCATAATGACAGAACCATCTAAAAAAGAAGAAAGATTTAATAGTGATAAAGTAAAAAATCAAGTTCATGAATTTTACTAATCAGATGAATACTCTCGAATGTGTCCAGGTATGAAACAGTTTGTCTCAATCCAAGTTGGTGGTAAAATGCAACATTTTCAAAAAAGACTTCCATTAGTTAATATTTATTAATAATAAAAAAAACTATTTTTTTATTATTAATAACAATTAAGAGACCATCATTATATATCCAAAAATCAGCATCTACTAAGTAATTATATTGTAGTATTACTAGGCTGAAAATTTTTAATTCAAGATGCAGTACAAGGGAACCATTGGAACAAGAATCAAACAAAATTGCATCTCTTTTTGTTATTTACTATATGGAAGAAAATATGATAAAATGTAAAAGTGTTAGTATTATTTCAGATCATTTGCAAAAAAGCAACACAAACTCAGTTCATTGTTTCATTTATGAAGTAATAAAACATTTAAAAGAGTTGATGCCTTACTTTACTGATTGCATTTATTTTAGTAATGGTGCAGGTTCACAATACAAAAATTATAAAAGCATATCTAACTTATATCACCATTAACTAGATCATAAATTATCTGCAGAATGGCATTTTTTTGCTACATTTCATAGAAAGAAGACTTGTGATGGCGTTGAGGGTTCTGTCAAAATACTTGCTGTGACATAAAAGACAAGCAAATTATTATAGCTTGGGCCAGTTTATGATCACTGACATACCCTATCAACTCACCTGAGAAAAGATTAGTGTAGAAAAAATATCAAAGGAATACATTTTCAATACGTTTTAAATGATGCAATTGTATTAAGTTTAAATTAGAAGAACGTTGTGCTACTTGTTCAACAATTCCAAGAAACCACCAATTCCAAGAAACCACCAATGTTTTATACCACAGTTATTAACTACTTTACAGATGAGATGGTTGTCATTTAAAAATCTATGTATACTAATGTAAATGTTTCTAAAATACACCATATAGTTCCCTTTCACCAGGAATTAATATAGCATGTGTTTATGATGCATAATGGTTTTTAGGCAATATTGTTGAATTATCTGAAGAAAATCAAAATGTTCTTATCAAGTTCATGAAGAAGTCTATTTCCTGAAACACTTTTACTTGGACACATAAAGAAGATATTTGCTGGGTTCCAATAACGCATGTTTTGAACTCGTATATGCTATGAACTATCAGCTCGAGAAAAAACTGACTTATTACATTTGTGCAATAGCATAATACCATAATGAAAAAACAATTTAATTTATTGTTATAAATTTGATTTCTTTTAAACAAATAAATCAAGTTTATAATAATTTTGCTACACAGTTGTACTATATATAAATTCACACAATCACAAAATCACAGGGCTCAATTTAATTTTTTCATAAAGTCCCAGACAAAATGTACGGTCGAAGCTTGTTTGGGTCGGACTGTGTCTGATCAAATTTTTTTAATATAATATTTACTGTTTTTGAACTGAGTTATGCAATCGAAATCTGAGCCATATTATTCAGTTTATCTAACGTTAGTCAAGCGAAGTTTATTTCCTTATTGTTTAGATTTTTTTTTTTTTTAAATAAGTTTTTTTTTACAATTTGACATTGGCTGTTTTGATGTTTAAACAATTTAAATGCAATTTTAATTGTTACGTTACAAATAACTTTTAATTGTTGTTCTTTTTTTTTATTTTTTATTTTATTTTATTTTTATATTATTTAGTATTATTAATATTAATATTATTAATAAAAATATTTGTATTATATTTAGTTTTTATTTTACGCAAACCAAAAAAATAAAAAATTTATTATAATGTTTGTTTAATACAAAGGCATTATGTGTAAATAAATGTTATATTAAAATTTTTTTTATTAGGTATGTATTTTTTTATGACAATTTTTAACGCTTGAAACTACTATTCTTTATCTTTCTAAAATCTTTTAAAAGATTATTTTTTTAAGTTACTTTAAATGATGAATAAGTGAAATTAAATATTTTTATAAAGAATTTTTTTTAAAGTTTTTTTTTTAAACTTGACTTACTCATCAAAGCATGAAATAATTAAAAATTACTATTTTAAAAAACTACGTTATTTTTTTAAACAATTTTTTTTGCAACTCTTTGAATAATTTAAATAAAATTTTCCTTTATTAAACAATCAATAGAAGTTAATTGTAGAAGCATGTTGTATAACTTAAACAAAACGCTTCAAATGATAATTTTTTAATTAATTTTTATCAACTGCAATTAAAAACACAACAAAAAGTAATTTTCACTTCAAGTTTTTTGAGTTTAATTTTTTTACATCAGACATAAAACTAGACATACTGTGTAAGGAGAAGTGTTTAATTACAATTTTTTTCAAACTATTGGGCAAAATGCGCTTATTAAAAAGTAAATGGACAGGGGAAAGGGGGCAGGGAAGAGCTAGGGCTATTTAAAAACTGAGTTTAATTCAGGTCTAATTAAAGACTTATTTCTAGTACTGATTATAAAATACTTTTAAATTCATACATACATTGTATTACAATATAATACAAAGTACAATAATAACCTTATTTTTATTGTTTTCAATGCATTTTGGATAATTTTCATTGTTCTGGTTTTGTCTCTTCCCCATGAGTACCCGCTATTTTTTTTTTTTCTGAAATCACTGTAATAAAGTCTATTAAATTAGAAGAAAAAAAATCTGATTAAAACCAGTGTTGATCCTAGGTTACCGGTGGTTTGAAGTGAAGACACATTTTTAAGTAACATTAGTTTGGGACTTACATCTCGTTCCAATTATATATTGCTTAAATAAAAAAAAAATACCATCATCATTATAAACAATTATATCAAATCCAGTATATTTATAGAAAAATATGAAATTCACTGTTTAAATGATTTAAATAATTTTAACCTTGAAGGGCTTTAACTCAAAATAATGACAAACAGATATTTTTTAAATTTAAATTTAACACTTTGATTTTAGAAGTTACAGAAACAATTGTTGTTGATGAACTTATGCATGTGTCATTGTTCTCTAAATTATTTTATGTTCTATTGCCTCCATAGTTTCAAAATATTAGCTGTGTATTGCAAAATTTATTTTCCAGATTGAGCTGATTCCTCAAGCTTTTTAAAGTTGATAAATATATGGTGGACAATAAGTAACAGTAAGCAAAAATACAGCAACAATATTTTTATTGGAAATGCAGCTGTTTTGGGTGACATGAAACTTTTATTTTTGAGGAATTTAGTCAAATGGATTGAAGATTGGCATCTCCAGCTTTAAATTCTCAAAAATTTACATTTTAAAGTTTATTAGCTGAACATGGTGAAGTAGAATTCCGTTATTTGGAAATATTTTATTGTGTAGTATTGATTTTACTAACTATTGATTGTACCCATTATGTTGCAAAAGCATTTGGAATATACTACCATTTTGCTTATAAGAAACTAAATCTTTTGTGACCATTATGCTGCAGAGTGGGTGCTTAAATTATATGATTGTGCTAATTCATTCTTATGCAATGATCATCTTATGAGATGATCTTATATTATGATCATCAAACTATCGGTGTAAAGTTTGTAAATCACATTATTACAAATATCTACTTTAACAATACATAAATTATTACAAATATCTACTTTAACATAGTTAAATATTTTATTTTCATTTTATTAATTCCATGATCACATTTTTTTTAATTTTTAATAAATGTAAATTGACTTTGATTTATTGGCAAAATAAAAATTGCAGCAAATTTTTTTCTGGAGGAACTTAATTATAAATCACATTTTAGTATTAATAAATCACATTTTAGTATTTGGTGGGTCCACCTTTAACCTGGATAACAGCTTCACATCGTCTTGGCATTGATTTAACCAAACTTTTTGTTTCTTCTGGCATAATTTTTGCCCATACTGCTGTCACAGCCTCTCTACACCTCTCTTTCTTTCTGAGTGACGGATCTCCAGTTGTTCTGTCCGGAATAGCCCACAAATGTTCAATGGGGTTTAAGTCCAGGCTTTGTTCGGGCCATTCAAGGACTTCCAAACTATTATCAGTGAACCATTTCATTGTATCTTTAGCGGTGTGTTTAGCGTTGTTGTCTTGCTGGAAAATATAACTATTGCCTAGTCGCAATTTTCAAACTGAAAAGATTATTATTGAGAATGTCTCTGTAGAATCTTTATAATAGAGCATCCATTTTTGATTTAATGGAGCATCCATTTTTGAGTCAATAAATGCCAGTTTTCCAACTCCTTTCCAAGCCATCGATCCCCAAATCATAAAATTGCCACCACCAAACTTTACTGTGCCTTTCATACAGTTCAATTAATACAATTCTATTTCTTGAACTTTTTTAGCTCCATCAGATGACTTCAGATTGAATTTAGATTCATCACTCCATAAAATCTTTTTCCAGAAATTAATATCCATGTTTCTGTACTTTTTAGCAGAATTCAATTGGCCATTCATATAATTCTTCTTCAAATATGGCTTTTTAGGAACATATATTCCTTGTAAACCAGCTTCCTTGATCCTGTTACATATTGTTTGAGGAGTGATCTTGATGCCGTGCACATTTTCCACTTTTTTAGCTAAATTTCTGGCAGACTGGAATCAATTCCTTTTGGTTTGTTGGAAAATGAGCACTGCGTCAAGATCACTCCTCAGACAATGCGTAACAGGATCAAGGAAACTGGTTTTCAACAAAGACATGTTGGAAATCTGTAAAAGGTCTATGTTGAACCTTGGTCCATTTGGCATGGAATGACTCAATAGTGTTTCTAAGAGCATGATTTGCGCATGTGAGAGTTGCAAGAAAAACTCTTAAAATACAAATTAAACATATAATATTTATAATTGATATTTAATTATATTATATAACTTATAATTATTTTATAATAATAATTATATATAATAATTTTAATTATGAAGTAAAAAATGCAATATATTATAAATATTAAAATAAATTAAACAATATGTGAAAAGTTGATAAAACAACTTATTTAAAAACTATTGACAATCTAAATTGTTTCCCCATAAAATTAATATAAAAATAGTTTAAAATTTTTTTTTAAATAATTATAATGTTTTAAAACAGTCATAGTTTTAACATATATATTTATAACAATATTCTCCTTCGCTTATATTGTGTTTATATTTTTTATATATTTTTTACTATTACTTAATAATCTTATTTTGGTATTACTTATTTTTTATTACTACTAAAACTTTAATATTTTAAAAATACTTTCTTAGTTTTATATAACTTGTTTTAACACATACTACAGGCATGTTTGCGGCATCCAGAATCAGAGCTTGCTAATGGAAATCGAAAATCTGTATTTAAAAATATGCGCCAATCGATGGATATTTTGAAATTGATTATTAGAGATAATGTTGCTCCAAACTCCAATGTTAGTCATGGGATCACATTAGATTTTCTTGATGTTATGGTAAGTGATTTTATTTTTGATTGATTATCAAATTTAAAACTAATTCAATTTTTTTTTTCTTTTTATACTGTATTTTGTACTGTATTTATCTTCCCAAGAGGGCAACTAACTCGTCAACTCTTACTTGTCTAACTAACGTCCTATAAGTTTTCTTCCTATAATAACCAAGGTATTTGAGTCTTTAATTAACAATTACTTTATCTCTCATCTTTAATCTAATAACTTACTTTCTGATCATCAATATGGATTTTGTTCTTGACATTTCTAAATCTTTTGATAAAGTTTGACATGCTGGTCTTCTCCATAAGCTCACTTCTTATGGTGTATCAGGTAACATCTTTAAGATAATTGAATCCTTCCTTACCAGTTGTATATAAAAGTTGTCCTTGATGGACTCTTCTTCATATTCTGTAACTTCTCCCAAGATTCTATCCTTGGGCCTATACTCTTAATTTACATTACTGATCTCCAAGAAATTTTCATGTCTAAGGTGGCATTGTTTGCTGATGATACTACAATTTCTTCTTGTCTTAATAAGAAGCCAACACTCTCTGATTGATTGGTGGGGGCATTTGACCTTGAAAAGGATCTTACTTCTGCTACAGCATGGGGCTCTCAGTGGGTGGTCAACTTTAACTCAGATAAATTTTTTCAGCTAATCATTATCGTAATAATCTAGATTTTTCTATATTCATGAGCGGTAATATACTTGATGAGTCATTTACCCTTCGTCTTCTAGGATTAACTCTTACTTCTGATCTTTCTTGGAAACCATATATCAAATCGATTGCAAAATTACCATCTGCTATGGCGAGCACAATAAAGTTTTGTTCAGTAAATCTATACTTTTTATACCATATCATCAAACAAAGTTCTTTATTGTGCTCATCACTTTCTTACTCAGTATTCAATTATTTCTGTAAATCTCAAATCCATCCTTGTATGGAATACTGTTGCCATATCTGAGTCAGATCTTCCAATGATGCTTTTTCTCTTTTTGACAAGGTGTAAAAATAAAATGTTAACATAGTTGGACTTGCTTTGCAGCCAACCTCCAACCATTGTCACATCGCCATAATGTTGCTTCTCTTTCTCTTTTCTTTAAATACTATAATGAGTGTTGCTCTAATAAGCTAGCTTCTCTTGTGACATTTATTAAAATTCATTATTGCGTTACTCATCATTTAAATGAGCCTCATCCTTTACTGTGACTGTTCCTAAGTGCTTCAAAAACTCTTATTTGTCTAGTTTTTTTCTTCAAACATCATTTCTTTGGAATTTGCTTCCTTTATTTAGCTTTCCAGGTTCATACAATTTGCAATCTTTTAAGTTGTCTGTTAATTGTTATCTTGCTCTATAAACTTCATCTTTTCTCTTCTAGTAACTTCCAACTCTAATATTGGTTGCTTGCAGTCTTGTTGAAAGTGAAGATGTTAAAAAGAATAATAGAGTTAGAATGACTACTGGTTTTTTTTAATACCTGTTACAATCCTCCAATATCCTTCATTAAATTAATTTTTTATTTAGTTTATTTATTATGTTTTTTTAAGTTTACAGTTGTTGTTTTTTTTAAGCTATGTAAAGTGTTTACGTTAATTTATATTTATTTTATTTATTTATCTTAAATGGGGTTGTCCATAAATTACATCACACAATTTTTATCTATTTTAAAACCTCTCCTCTTTGTCTCCCTTTTTTTTCCTTGTTACAACACTGTAGCTCTATAGTGACAAATCCCATACGAGTTGTCACAAAACCACAAACTACTAACCCCATCCCCATCATTGGTATAACATCAACATCATTTTGTGACATAATTTATGGAAGACCCTTTATTCATCTTGTTTTTATTTTTGTTTCCTTACTTTTTTTGCTTTAGGATCTTATTGAGAAAGTTCCTTCTAACCCGTCTGAAGCCGTGCAGTTTATAGAACAGCTTTCTGAGGCTTTAGACAATATTACAATAGATATGGAAAGTGTAATTAATGTTGGGCAAATTAACCCTACAAAAAAGTTGAACATGAAAAGTTATATTAACAAAACAAAAGAACTCGATAAAAATCTACGAGCTTGTTTAAAGGGAAAAAAAGATACAGTAAGTGTTTTGTTATCAAAATTCTTAAACAACTAAATGCCGATTAGATGATTCACCGGTTTATTCATATTCATTTTGAGTTACATTAAAAAAACAATTTTTATTGAAATATCCAATTACATGAAGTAAAAATCAAAGACAATAGGAATCTTTACTTCAAGTATCTATTAGTGTGTAACCATTTTTAAAAATTTTTATTTCAGATACCCAACAGCATGAAGCACCTAAAAGAAATCTTACCAAACATCTTAACTATTCTACAAGACCTAAAGTTTGAAGTTAGTATTCTCAAATTTTTTCAAATTTATTTGTCAATTTTCTATTTCAATTGATATTTAAAAAAAAAAAATTACTGCAATATCTCGTAAATTTTCTGGTGTTTAAAGTTTAAGTTTTTGAAAACCATTAACTCTGTTTTAATGGATAGGGCAAATTAATTTTTTTTTTTTTTAACAAAAATGTTAAAAACACAAGACAATTTTGTATGAATAAACCATCAAAATTGACTTTGCTAATTTCAAGATTAATGAAAAAAATTGACAGACTTTGCTAATTTCAAGATTAATGAAAAAAAAAATTTTTTATTGAATACTGATAATTGAATATTATGTCAATTACAAGATGAGTTAATAAATATTTTTATTTGAATACTGATGAATAAATATTTTTTTATTAAATGATTATTAAATTTTATGATAATAACAGAGTTTACAGATTTAATGAACTGGGAAATTGAAGACCAGAAATTGAAGACCAGAATATTTCTCTATAACTATTTGTTGTCACTTAATGTATTCATATATGTATTTATATTTTATGATATAATTATTATATTATAATTTTATATAATTGTAAAATATTATTGTTTTATTGTGGTGATTTGCTATATATATAAAAATATATATAATTTTATATATATATATATATATATATATATAATTTTTTTTTTTTTTTTAAACTTTATAACATGCCTATAACCAAAAATTTTAAAACAGCTAACAGCTGCTACTAAAGAACAAGTTGTGCAACTGTCAAAAATATTTGAGTATAAAAACTCATTACGGCAACTTAAAGCTGCTGCATTGGCTGAAAATAATGCAAGCTTAGATGCAGAAATAAAAATATTGGATACAGAATTTCAAAAGCTGCAAGAGGTAGATTAATTGTTTCTCTTCATAACTAATCCATTATAGTTATTTATTAGTTTATTGTTATTGTTAAACTTTTATGTTTGTGTTAGTGCATGAGTTTCTATATACATATATTAAGACTACCAAAAATTTGTGTCCATTTATAGAATAAAAGAAAAGAAAAAATTTTTCTCAGGGGTGTGGAGTCGTAAAATAAAAATTCCAACTCTGACTCCAATTGCTGAAATTTTCAGAGTGCAACTCCAACTCCAAAGCTAAATGAATATGGAATATATAGATATATGAAAAATTTTATAAAGATTAAATATACTGTACATGCAATTCTGAGAAGTTTTACTGTTGGAGTCAGAGTCACGATTTTGTTTAGCGACTCCGACTCCACAGCCCTGATTTTTCTTTCTGCTAATTAACTTTATTAGATAATATAATTAGTAATAATTATAGATTGTATGCCATTATTGTTAAAGAAATCAATATCATCTCTTGATTCCACTAGTTGCATTCTACTTGATATAGCCGTCAAACAGGTTGATCCATTGCTTGATATTTGTATCACTCCAGCTTCTGTATCTAAAATGATTTCCTGCTTAGACTCTTCTACAGCTTGTGGCCCGGACAACATACCTGTTATATCTTGCAGAAGTGTTCTCCGGAGCTGTCATCTATCCTTTTAAAACTATTCAACAAATGCTTATCAGAGTCTTGTTTTCCAGCCTGCTGCAAAGCAGTATCTAGTATCCCTATTTTTAAAATTTCTGGAGAGCGATCTGATTTGTGTAGCTACCGTCCCATTAGTCTTCTTCCTATCATAAGCAAGGTTTTTGAATCTTTAATTAACAAACACTTAATCTCTCATCTTAAATCTCATAACCTATTTTCTGATCATCAATATGGATTTCAATCTTCTCATTCTACGGCTGATTTGCTAACACTAACAACCGATAGGTTTTATCGTGCATTAGATAAAGGTGGAGAGCTTAAGGCCATTGCTTGACATTTCTAAAGCGTTTGATAAAGTTTGGCATGCTGGTTTTCTCCATAAGCTTTCTTCTTACGGTGTGTCTGGAAACATCTTTAAGATTATTGAATCCTTCCTTTCCAATTGTAGTATAATGGTTGTCCTTGATGGACTGCACTCTTCTTCTTCTGTAACCTTAGGGGTTCCTCAAGGTTTAATCCTTAGCCCTATACTCTTTTTAATTTACATTAACCATCTTCCAGATATTCTCACATCTAAGGTGGCATTGTTTGTTAATGATACTACCATTTATTCTTGTCATGATAAGAAACCAACTCTCTCTCTGATTGATTAGAGGGGGCGTTTGAGCTTGAAAAGGATCTCACTTCTGCTACAGCATGGGGCTCACAAACTTAATTTATTTCAGCCAATCGTTATTGCAATAATATAGACCTTACTATATTTATGAACACTAATGTACTCGATGAATCATCTACCCTTCATCTTCTAGGATTAACAATTACTTCTGATCTTTCTTGGAAACCATATATCAAATCTGTTGCAAAATTAGCATTTGCTAAAGTTGCATCTCTTTATCAAGCTCAGCACTTTCTTAACTTATATACAAACTGTATGTTTGTATGTATATTCAAACATACAGTTGTGGCCAAAACACTTCGGCCACAACTTTTTTTTATTTTATTTTGACACAGATTTTTATTTTATTTTACAATTTTTCTACTCCTTATATTGATCTATGTTATTAATTACATGAAAACAATTTTTAGCAGGTATTGGATAGCTGTTGCTATGAGACAAATTGTAGGATAATAAAATATTTGCTATTTTACTAGCTATTTATGGATTTTTTTTAGACTCGTAATTTTTTAATTATTTGTTGACTTTTTGGATGCTTATTACTTTATTATAATGTAAAATAACAATATCAATTAATCAAGTCAAGTTTCAATTAATCAATTTTTTGTTTATGCAACACAGTGATTGCAAAAAGTGACCAATGGAGCCGTCCAGTTTCGTAGACCTGAGAGTTGTGATAATAAAAACAGTTAGAAGATAGTGTCATTGAATAAAAAAATAAAAATCATAAGAAAATATAAAATGAGTGATAAGACTTTTGTGAAGTCAAAAGATGAAGAACAAAGTTAAATGCTCGGGGGAAGGGGGAGAACCAACTAACACTCTAGTCACTCTGTGTGTAGATCATATGTAACAAATAACAAATATTTGATATAATGATTTTGAAAACTGTTGATGTCTACAGGTGTGATGGTGTAGTGCATTAGTACGTATTGTTTTGGTGTCTAGTATGGTCTCGTTATGTTTCCGTTCACTTTCAAATCAGGTGAATAGAAAGCTAAACTCACTCACTTCTTGGGCTTATGGGCTAGCACATTAGAGCCAGACGTAAGACCTACAGAATGGATTTCAATTGATCGAATGCATACATTAGTCATGTAGGCCACTCTTAGCCAAAAGAGCTACTGCCCCTGCTGGTATGGAATGATGTGCTATGAAGTGAGATTTCAGATCCGAGCACATAGTCAGCGAGCGCTGGTCCAATGTATTGTGGAACATCCGACTGAACGTGTGCGTGAGTGTCAGCGTAGTCATTAGGTTATTGAGCGCCGTAATCACATGCAGCGGGATAGCCTAATGTCCGTTTTGTTGTTGTGGTGTACATTGGAAAAAGTCAGGGCTCACCAGCCACAAAGAATAAATTTTTTTGCTTATGCGACACAATGATCGCAAAAAGTGACCAACAGAGCTGTCCAGTTACGCAGACCTGGGAGATGTAAAAATAAAAACAGATTGAAGATGATGTCATTAAGGTAAAAAAACATAAATTAATGTGAAGACTATTTAGTAGGAGGAGTAAAAGTTAGCAACTCAGGAAGAGAGGAACCAAAATTCACACTGTAGTCATCTTTTAGCAAATGATAAAATAATGATCTATGAGTAAACAAGTCAATAAAAATCCACTGGTTTATTAATGGTATTCATAACTAAAAAAATCGTACCATACAAATGTCTAACAAATGTGGTACTATATATGTTCTAAATTCTAGATAAAAAATTGAGAACTGATAATCACCTATGTAACATAAAAATATATAAATGTCTTTAATGTAACAAATTCATAATAAAAAGCTCACAAAGCGCAAAAATTCATGGGTGTAAGAGGTAAAAAAATGTTGGTGCCATAATAACCAATTAGAATTAAGTAGTGGATAAATGGTGATCCCCCTCCTCAGGAATGCACTGCGATCACCAATGACGTTTCGGAGAGCCCGAGACCTGCACTAACGCCACTCGTCAGGAGCGTGTCCTTGCAACAGATCTCACCGCCTGCACTCTACATAATGCTAGTCAATATTGCAATATAATTGGGCTACATTACAAAAGCCAAAAAACCCAATCCTTATCCCAGTTTTTGAAAACAGCTTCAACAACTCGTGAGGGTGGTGAGGGATGCGCGTGGTGTGACCATAAACAGATATGTACCCTTACATTAGAAGAAACAAACTTGTACACATGTACATATGCGCGTGTATAAATAAACAATTGTTATGTGTAGAAATAACACAAAGCGAATAGAAAATAGTAATTAATAATTAATATTAACTTACCACTTCTTTTATGGCTGAAATATGTATTATAATTATAATAAGTAAATACCACTCATAAGCATTGATACTAAGTTAAGATGTTTTGTGGTTAGTACGAAAGTAGTTAAACGAAAGTATGATAAAAATGTGATAACTCCAATAGTATGTTCTCATATAAATCTTGCCTGATAAGTAGAGACAATAGCTATCATACAAAACAGACTCAGAGTAATTAAACAATGATTAGCCAGAGATAAAAAAAATATACAAACATTAAATCAGTCGGCAGAGAATAATGAGGAAATAAAGAGATGAGATAATAAATGGAATTTTTTCCTAATGGCTTATAACCACTAAAAAATGTAACATTAAAAAAACTATATTGTTGACAAAACGACCAAAGGAACGTTAGTGAAGACTGAAAAAAGTTTTCAAGACAAGCGTTTCAACACCTGTTTCAATTAATCAATTTGCTGTAATAGAACAGTATCACAAATTCCACAGAATTTTTAGCAGAAAAATTAAAAAATAAATGAAAATTCAGAAGTCAACTGTTAAACTATGGTTATGCCATTTGGTACTTAGCATCATTATGTTTGACATCCTGTCGGAAAACGTTAGCTCCTCGTTACACAATTCCTACTGTGAAACACTGCCAAAAGTTGATGGTTTGGGCGTGTTTTACTGCTTTTGGACATGGTGCACTGTATTTTGTACCTCAAGGCACAACTGTGAATGCAGGCAAGCATCTGGAAATGTTGGAAAGCGAGGTTTGCAATGCAAATACATCGGTGTACCACATTTCAACAAGATGGTGCACCGTACCATACAGCAAAGACAGATTGACAATGGTTTGTCAAAAAAAAGATCAAAGTGCTGGAATGGCATGGGAATTCACCAGACTTAAATCCAATAGAAAATTTGTGGATGGTTTTTAAGCGGAGAGTGAAACAACATGCACCATACACAATGCAAGATTTAGTCTACTGGATTACGCGCGTTAGGTGGACTGAGATTACCAAAGAACAAAAACTAGTCAATTCTATGCCAAAACGTATCAAACTGGTGCTTAAAAACATAGGACATTTTATTAAATATTACTCAATAGAATTTTGTATGTTTTTAGACTCTTAGTTTGTATGAATAAAAATTGGTTTTTTCATATTTTTGGTATATTTTTAAGTTGTCCAAAGTATTTTGGCCACGACTGTATATATATAGTGTCAACATTAAAATCTGCATACCTAACTGTTGACCTTAAAGTATTTGAGGTCAGCAAAAAATATCCAATCTTCTGTTTTAAAGTAAAATTATTTAAATTATTTTTAAAGTTAAATTATGTCAAAAATTTATTGCTGTTTTTTATTTGTTATTTTTCTTTTGCTTTTTTGGTAAAAATAGGAAATAAAGTTTCTGTTTCGAATGCTTTAGTAAATAACTAATTTTTATTTTATTTTACAGATTTTTTTTTTTTTAGGACAATAAAATTAATTAAAAAGTAATTATGTGTGGTAACTCATTAAGTATTTAAAACTTTTATTTACTCTTAATTACTAGTAGAATGTTTAAAAAAAGTTTGAACTTTTTATGCCTCAATTTAAAGACAATCGAATGTATGAAAAATTTGTTTTTTTAAAAGAACGATTTTAAAATATTCATTTAGAGTAAAACTAACTTTAGCTTATTAACAATTAAAAGTCGTTTTTAATAATAAATGAACTAAAGTAAAAATTCTTATCAACAATTTAGTAATTGTGCAAATTTAATATTTGAATGGATAAACTTTTGATCTTAACTATTATATTTTCCTAAAGGAAAAATCAAAATAGAAAGTTTTATTTCTCTTGGTATTCTTTTCGACTTTTATAATGATAAAAATAACGACTACAATAATTCTTAGTTTTGTTAAGTTTTTTTTATTTAAAGTATTATTAAGTTGTACTTATTTTTAAACTTCATTATCTTTAATTAAAAAAAAAGACAATAGTAAATGTTTATTAAAAAAAAAATAATATAATAAAAATAAATAGTAAATGTAATAGTAAAACTTTCAGAAGATCATACGATCTTATCATGAAGCCCAATATCAAATATAATAATAGTAATAAAAAAATCAAATTAACCAATAAAAATAAATCAACATAAACTATATATAACTGTGCATTTAAAATATAAATATACTGGATAAGTTATATGAAATATATGAAAGAAAAGAACTAAAAACAAGAAAAAAATATTTTCTGCTGAAAAGATAACTTCTTTTAATTTTCCTTTGAAAGAAGTTTAAGTCCATTACAATGACAAATCAAAATTTGGCAAAACTATTTTATTCCATAAATAAGGACCGCAATAAGAAATAATTAGTTGTTCAAATTTAGTTTGGCAGAAAGGTTCTTGTAGAATTTTTCCATTGCAAAGATTGTATTTGTTTATGGGTTTTACATTATAAAGGTTCCTAAATACATCAGGAGATAAATGATTTTTACATTTAAACATGAAACATAAAATATTATAAACATTTAGTTTGTATACATTTAAGCCTTTCGTTTCTCTCAGATATGGTTTTGAATTTGAAAAACGAATTACAAAATTAATTAAGCGAGCTGTGTGTTTCTGATGCTGATTAAGAGATTAAAGTTTAGTTTTGTACACGCTTCCCCATACAATATTTGCATAATGGTAGTGGATAAACGAATAATATAGTTGTTTTAATTGTTGTTTATTTAAAATATGTCGAACTTTATATACAATTCCAATACTTTTAGCAACCTTCAAGGAGATATTATCGATTTGTTGTTTCCAGGATTAGTTTTTGTCTACAAGAACTCCGAGAAGGTTTTGGATATTGGGTAAATAAGTGTCCATTTTGTTTTATCAATATTGAGGGACAATTTGTTTTTCTTAAACCAATATGATTTTTTATTTAATTCTTGTGTCATTTTATCAAAAAGTGTATTTATGTTTTCATGAGATTGGAATAGGCTTGTGTCATCAGCAAAAATTATAGTGGTTAAGTTAGAGGCTTTGTTGAGGTCATTTCTATATATTAGAAATAATAGATGCCCAACTATTGATCCCTGTGGGACACCACATGTTACATTCATTAATAAAGGCAAAAAAGAGTCTTAGATATTAACAAACTGCTTACAATTACTAAGCTTTTGAACCAGCTTAGGGATATATATTTTAATTCCATAGAGTTCTAATTTTTTTAATAGAATGGTGATCGACAATATCAAAAGCTTTAGACAAATCAATGAATACTCCCAGGGTAAAATGAGAATTTTCAAAAGAATCAGAAATGCTGTGTGTTAGTTGGAGTACGATGTGTTTCTCTGGAAGAATAAGTTTCTCTGGAAGCCAAATTGATTATTATATAAAAGTTTAGTATCAACAAAATAATTGTATACTCTGTTATACATTATTCTTTCTAGTATTTTAGAGAGAAGAACTGAAGTACTGGAAAGAACTGGAAGAACTGAAATAGGACGATAATTTGTAATGTTACAATGGTCACCTGATTTATAAATAGGAGTAATTTTTGCTAATTTATAGTAATTTTTGAGTAAATTTATTTATATATTTATATATAATATTTATGAGTAATTTTTGTTTTTAATTTTTATTACATTTGGTATTATAGCTATTTGAATACAAATGATTATAACTATTTGACTACAAGTTGAATAATAGACAAACAAGGCTTAAACATTTAATAAGCGTAATTACAGTTATTTTAATTTTAAAAATACCAAACTTTTTGTAATCATAGATTAAAGATTGTTTGAAGTATTTTAAATATTCATTAACTACTAAAATTAAATAACTAAAATAGTTACCTAATGTTTAAAATCCTTGCAAAAAATGTTTTACAATTATTATTACCCATATATCTAATATAAAAATTTATTTTACTAATGATAAACGAAAGGTTAAACATTAATGATTCATGTGCCCATTTATGTAATTCAAAATGTAACTAATACATTTAAAAAATATATATAATGCAACTAATACGTTTTATTTTATTTAAAATTTTATAAATGCAACTAATATGTTTAAAAAAATTATACATTAGCATTTTGAATTATAAGAAAATGTAATTTTAAAACTCATTACAAATTGAAAAAACATGATTCAAAATGCCAATGTAACATTACATTTTTTTTGGATAAATTACTACTAGTATTTGCAAAGTAGAAGTTTATTAAAATATTAAATAAAATAGTCTTTCTAACGTAGCAAAAGTCCACCATTAAACAATGTGTTCAAAGAAAATTTACAATGAGATGCTATTTTAATCAACTAGTTATCTTCTAATAATAAAGAAGTAAAGAAAGTGATACAGAAAGTAAACACAATAATATTGAGTGTTCATCTTCTGTAAAAACATGTTTGGAGTGTTGCTTCATTGACTATCTTACTGCCTGCTGCTACAAGGGAGTGCCACTACATTGACTGATACTTTGGCTGGGGCAGGTAGTCTCTTAAATAATAAAAAAAGAAGTTTTAAAATTTTTTCCAGTCTTTAAAACAATTTTTAATTAATTTTAAAACATTGATACTTTTTACTTATTCATAGTTTTATATCAATAAACAGATAGAAAATGCAACGAGTGCTACTGTATCCACTGATAAATAGGTACAACATATGAGGAGTGCTGCTGTATTGCTGCTGTATTGTCTGAGAGTTTTACTTTAGTCTGGCCATTTATCAATCTTGAAAAAAAAAACTTTTAAGTTTTTTCTTTTTTTTTTATGGCCTTCTAAATTACATTTTTTTTTCTTTAATTTAAAGTTTACATTTTATGGTTATAGTTAAAGATGACCTAGCAAAAGTGCGTGCGTGTGTGTATATATACACACACACACACAGACTGTAAGTATTTTTTTGCCAATCGGCATCAGATTGGCAAAAAAAATTTAACTCAAAGGTCTTACCATAAAACATTGTATGTATATTGATATTGTATAACATGTTTTAACTTTTTTATCATAAAATGTCATAATTATGTATTTTTAAAAATATAGTAATATAGGAGATGGGTTTAAAAGCTTAAAAAAAAATTTTTTTTTCAATTGGTAGATAATTGCCTACCCAAACAAAAACTCTCAGTCAATGTAGCAGCACCTTTCATGTGCTCCTTATTTAAGTCAGTCGTGGTAATGGCACTCCTTGCATGTTCTCCTTGTTTAAGTAAGATAATGTATGTTCACTCTCATTATGTTCTCCTATTTATGTCAATTGATGTACACTGTTGCACTTGTTTTATCAGTTGATAAAACAAATTGCAATAAATTTTATACTTTTGTTAATTTTTTAAAATGATTTTCGTTGATGCAATTTTTTATTCAATTTTTAAGTCTTTGAAGTTAATATTTAGGTTTCAAATCTTGTGAAGAATATTTGTTCTAATAGGCCATGCATACTTACAGCCTCAAGACTTGAAGAAAATCTAGTCAATCTATTACCACAGGTTTGAATTTCTTTTAATGAAATTATTTTGGTTGTTTGTTTACAAGATTTCAAATATATATATTTACATATGCTATAAATATATATAGCATATATAAATATATATGTGTGTGTGTGTGTGTGTGTGTGTGTGTGTGTGTGTGTGTGTGTGTGTGTGTGTGTGTGTGTGTGTGTGTATATATATATATATATATATATATATACACACATATATATATATATATATACACACACACATGTATTTTATCACGTACAGGGACAGATTTTACAAAAAATTATTACATTAGCATTATATATATTTACATATGCTATAAATATATATAGCATATATAAATATATATGTGTGTGTGTGTGTGTGTGTGTGTGTGTGTGTGTGTGTGTGTGTGTGTGTGTGTGTGTATATATATATATATATATATATATATATATACACACATATATATATATATATATATATATACACACACACATGTATTTTATCACGTACAGGGACAGATTTTACAAAAAATTATTACATTAGCATTATTGGGGACATTTTAGTATACCCGTTAATTTTTTGTCCCAAAAGCATTATTATTTATTTTTTTAATGTACCAATAAGAAACTTTTATAGAGAACGAAAAGTACATACATCGACTATCAAATAGCCTATACTCACAAGGGAGTGCTGCTACATCGACTGAGGGTTTGGTTTGACCAGGCATCACGGTCAGGCTTAGGATTAGGGTTATGGCAAGGTTTAAATTTGGATATATTATTGTAATTAATCGTTTTTGTAAATAGATGAAGTTAAAAATGAAATTATAAATAGATGAAGTTAAAAATGAAATAATATAAAATAAATAAATAAAAATAACAAAAATTA
This sequence comes from Hydra vulgaris, assembly GCF_022113875.1. Classification (NCBI taxonomy): domain Eukaryota; kingdom Metazoa; phylum Cnidaria; class Hydrozoa; order Anthoathecata; family Hydridae; genus Hydra; species Hydra vulgaris. The sequence continues at coordinate 50,647,191 of NC_061163.1, forward strand.
ATATAAAAATTATATTTTGATAATAAAATAATAAATTTAAATATGTATAAATAAAAATTGAAATAAAATAAAAATTAAAAAATAAATATGAATATTATAAAAATAGTATAAAAAAGTAAAAAAAAAAGTTGCGACTAGGATGCTATATCTTTTAGATATATTATACATGTGCATATATATATAATTTGAAATATGTTGTAAAACCAATATAAATAAAGTAGTAGTTAATTTTTTGTCACCAGGATTTTATACTTAAATTAATTTTAAATCTTTTTAATTTTTTTTGTACTCCAGAAAACACTGATAGTATAATTTTTAGTTTTTAAAATTGAAGCAAAATATAGAAAAAATTGCTAGCAGTTTTCCAATAATTCAATTTTTAAGTTGTAGATAGATGTATACATATTATTTAAGTTATCTGATGTTAGACTTAATTGAGCTATTGATTGAAAAAAAAAATTTTTATGTTTTATCTATTGGGACATTCATTAAGTATCTATACAGTAAAAGTACTGATTTAGGACCCCACTTCCCCCTTGTACGCAACTGTATATTTTCAACAATCCTCCTTCCCCCTCTGCATATTTTTATTTCAAAATCAACTGCCCAAAGCATAAATTTTAAAAACAGTTAATTTTGCATATGTTACATAATATTGTTTTTTTGAACTCTTGAAATTCTATGCTTCTAAATAAAAAAAAAATAAAGTTTTAGGAGGGATAGTCAAACCATATACATACTTGCTTTCTCTTCTTCCCTTATACGCTTGTGTAAATTTTTGAGTAACCCCCTTCCCTTATACCTGTGTACATACTTTATGGTAGAATTCTATTATTTTTTTAATTAGGTCTAAAATATATTTATTAAAATATCTCGCAGTCATATACAAGAAATGTGTGACTCTGATTTGTTGGTTTGCAAAATCCTAAATTTCTTCTAACTATTGTTAGGTATGAAATTTTTAATCTTAAGTAAGCTTAAGTAAAACTAGCGTAAATTTAAATTTTTGAACCTTGTAAAAATAAAAAATAAAAATTATAGAGTAAGAGTTAAAAGAATTAAAGTTTTTCTACTCTACAAAAAAGGAAGCCATATTTGGACTCAATAGACAATGCTGTCAATCTTAGCTTGTAGTTTTAACAAAGTTAAAGTGGACGATTACAACATTTGTATGCATATGTATGTATGTATATATATAGATGCAAATACATGCATATATACATACAAAAATGCATACATACATTCATACATACATACTCACATAAATGTTAAATATTTTTAGAAAAAAGTTTTAATTTTGAGTTAGCGTTGTTTACAATTGTTATAACATTTATATGTGAAATGAAAATCTCTTCAAATAAACGAATAAAAAAGTGCTTTTTATCCAATCAAAAGTTCTCGCTTATGAAAATGGATTTTAAATTTCCTCATAAATTAATACATTTATAAAAAAGAAAAGTGCTTGTATTACTATGCTTATTTTATTAATGATATTTTTTAATATTGATTGGAATATGTTTTATTCTTTATATTTTTTTCAATGTTAGATGCGTGATGCTGCAAAGATGCTGGCTGCTCAACCTCAAAGTAAAATAACACAAGAAAACTTAGAGGTGTTTATAGATGTATTTGAAACCCAAGTCGAGGAACTATGTAATCTTCTGAGAAATATTACCGAAAGCATTAACAATAGTATGAAGTTTTTTATTTTGTTGAAATTATTTGTTTACATGTTTTTAGTGGTCTTTTTATTTTCTATTTAAAATTTGAAATGATTTTAATTTATAATATACATTTTAAAATAATTAATCAATCACTAAAAAACCCCAACCTTGTTGCCATGATATGTTTTCAAAATTTATTATTGAGATAAATGAAAAATTAAAATTGAAACTTTAAAAAGAAACAATATTACCAATAATAAATATATAAATATGAATGGGTTAAACAATTTGTTATAAATTTAAGAATACTTACCAGAAACTAAAGAATACTCACCTGAAACTAAAGAATACTCACCAGAAACTAAAGAATACTCACCTGAAACTAAAGAATACTTTTTTTTTTTTTTTTTTATTTTACTTCACCTCCTCAAGGCCGAGAAGGCCACTACAGACGAGGAGGCTACTTATTTTGTGGCTATAACCCTCTCTCAACTCTATAACTCCGAAACACGAACCTTGACGAACAAGGCCGCTGCGCAGAGAAACGAGTTGAGCGCGGTACTACCAGGGACGTGGTGGGGATCGAACTCGGAACCACTCGTTTATGAAGCGAGCGCTCTACCACTACACCACTACCGCATGATACTTATCAGAAACTAAAGAATACTCACCAGAAACTAAAGAATACTCACCAGAAACTAAAGAATACTCACCAGAAACTAGAGAATACTCACCAGAAACTAGAGAATACTCACCAGAAACTAAAGAATACTTACCAGAAGCTAAAGAATACTAACCAGAAACTAGAGAATACTCACCAGAAACTAAAGAATACTAACCAGAAACTAGAGAATACTCACCAGAAACTAAAGAATACTCACCAGAAACTAAAGAATATTTACAAGAAAATTTAACAGATAGTTTAGTGGCTATTATTTTATGTTATGTCATTAACAGTTAGAAGCGAAATATGATATTTTCAATATTATCATTATTTATAAAATTTATATAATTTTGTAAATTTTGGACTTCGCCTTTAAGCCGCAGTATTACTAAAATGCATAATACATACTAGACATCTGTTTATTCTCCTGTAGAGTGAGGTTAAGTACTTCTGCGTACCATGCATAGACACACCATAAATGTTCTCTGCTTTTTTAACTATAATCTAATCATTTATCTTATTTCTTTTTTTGTTAGTTTGTTTTTGAAAAAAATAAGTTATAATTAAGAATAAAGGAGTGTTTAACGGCTTTAAATAGCTTTTTTAAGTCAAATATGAAATCAACCAAAATTTAAATATATTTGTATTGTTCATGTATATTTGTATGCGTTAATGAATTAATGTATGTGTATTTAAGATTCCTGTGGAAAATCGTCTTCACGGCCGATATCAGCAGAAATGTGATTAGAAGGTTTTAATGGTGTAAATGAGTATTTTGTCAAAAAATTATTATTTGTTATTATCATGTACTTGATTTTCATTGAGTTTGTAATTATTTTCAAGGATATTTATTTATTAAACTTATTTCAAACAATGTACTCTAAATTTAGTTAAATAAAATGTTAAAATTTGAGTTTAGTTTATTATTTTCTTTTATTATTTTATTTTATCAATTGTTTAGTTGATTAAATTTTAAAATTTGAGTTCATTATTTTATTAATCATTCCATTAGTTTATTGTCATCATCATAAAAAAGATTCTTAAGCATACTTATAATAAATCTGATTTAAAAAATCTCACGATCAGCCTAAACTAGTGGTAATTAGCAAATCTGCTACACTTTTCTTTTTGTTTTACAAGAAAACAATAAAGAAAAAACAATCATATATATTTAAACATATATTTCTTTTAAACCCCCAATAATCACATTATTTATAGGTAAAAAAAAAAGTATATAGAAACTTCTAGGTATGTTCTTGTAACGTTCTCCTTCATAAAATTTCTAAATATATGTCTTTGTTCCTTTAAACTCTATGGGAATTAAGAAATAGTACTTAAATAAATGAATAATCGTAGCAGGCTGGATATTTTTAAATTCTTCAAAACTTAAGAGGAGCGTTGTTAATATAAATCACGTTATTAGTAATCGAGTTTATTTCAGATATTTAACATTCAGTTTTTACTGAATTTAGCTAAATAAAGTTAGATATTCTGATTTTTGAACGATACTAATTAGATTTTGATGACCAGATATAGTTGAGCGTATTAAAATTATATCAACCGCATTCGCAATAAACCTGTGTACACCCCGTTTATTGAAGTTCCTACTTTAGATTCTGAAACAATTTCATCTAAAAGATTGTCAGAGTAAACAAGATATTATAATAATGTATATTAGCAGTACTTGCCCAATATGACGATGAGATTGTATGAAATAAAGGTAATGGAATTTTTTCTGATAAAAGAGTTTCTTAAGTAGTAAATCCAAATATTCCCAGATATTCGAGAAGTTTTGTAAAAATAGGTAGAATGCTGATTCCTCGATTTTATGATAATAATGTGATAATTAATATGATAATATCGACAGTTATTTCAATTTTCCAGTGATGCTTTATATGATTTAACTTATGACACAATTGTAGCGGCTGATAAACATTGAGGAACCTTTCCATTTGGTAATATATATACTATACTGTTAATATATATACTATACTATATTTGTTAATATATATAATATACTGTTATAAAAAAAGGAAAGTAACATTGGAAATTGTTGCTGCGAGAGTTTTTAAGATGCTCAGCACTTATTTTACAACAATCAAAGGATTTATTATTTTTAAGCTTTTGAATACATTTTTCAGCTGTTGATATTAATTTTGAATTCTTAATTAAATGTAAAATTTGGAAAGGATCGAGTTCGTAATTTGTAAATTGCAGCGTATTAAGTTTTTCTTGATAACAGTGGTTAAATTCTTTAGGCCTATCTCCATCACCTCAGTACCATGCAAAATAATGGGAAAAAATTGTTAAAGAAAAGATCATGCAGCTCCTTGTAGCTCATAAACTTATTGCCGATTGCCAGCACGGCTTCGTCAATAAAAAAGCCTGCGTCACGAATCTGCTTGAGGCTATGGACTTTCTGACCTACAACGTTTCTCGCAAGCTTCCAGTAGATGTTCTTTTTCTTGACTTCGCCAAAGCCTTCGATAAAGTCCCTCACAGAAGATTACATCAAAAACTTGAATCCTATGGAATCGAAGGTAACGTTCTTAACTGGATAAAAGCTTTCCTTTCAAATAGATCACAGCGTGTCATATTAGGTAATACTACATCCACCTGGATAAAGGTTACCAGTGGCGTTCCGCAAGGTTCAGTGCTAGGTCCTACGCTGTTCATAATATTTATTAATGACTTATCCGAACACATCAGTAGCGAAAACTTATGTAAAATATATGCAAACGATACTAAAATCGTGAGTGTCGTCAAAACCACTGAAGACAAAGCTCGTCTGCAATCCAATATAGATAGCGTTGTTACCTGGACTCGAACCTGGTTAATGGAACTCAACATCAAGAAATGCCAAGTCATGCATTTCAGTAAGTACAATGTTTCCCCACACATTTATTTAATGAACGAGTACGACGCTAACGGTAGCGTCACTAGAACAGTAATCGAGTCTTCAACATCCGAAAAAGATCTAGGCGTTCAAATTTCCAACGACTTAAAATATGAGAGGCAAGCACAAATAGCTGCTGCCAAGGCTAATAAAGTCCTCGGAACATTGAAAAACACGTTTATAAGCAGAGATACCAAAATATGGAAACAACTTTACACCACTTATATACGCCCACATCTCGAGTTTGCAGTTACTGCCTGGTGCCCGCATCTTGAAAAAGACATAAATGTCATAGAATGTGTTCAGCATCGGGTTACCAAAGTACCGCACGAAATAGAGCGCTTCGATTACGAGACAAGATGCATCAAACTCGGTCTCACCTCTCTATTAAATAGACGTTTACGCGGCGACCTCATTCAAAAATTTAAATTCGAAAACAGTATCGACTCAATTAGCTGGCATATAGATCCACCCAACATCTCACCTTGCTACGGTAATCGCAAGCGCTTTCATCGTGAAATAGACAACAACTGCCTCGTTCGCTAAAATTCCTTCAACAACCGCGTCGCTCACCCATGGAACGCATTTCCTAACGTAGTAGTCAGTGCTACCAATGTCGATCGCTTCAAAGCAAAATTCGATCAGCTTTAATAATTACTACAGCGCATCATCTTCCGTGCAATTTCGCACGAGCTAGCACGGCTAGCTGTTGATGGGCTTACGGAACACGCCCGCTCCGTATAATTTAACTTTTTAACTTTTTTAACTTTAAGTTTTGTCTTTGTTTTTCAATTTGTTTATTGTAATCAAGTATTTTTATCTTTATTTAATTCAAGAGTATTGTCTTAAAACATTTGAAGAATTAAATTGCGTAGGTAATCTATATTTTTAGTTTTTTTGTAGACTTTTTTGTTATGTGCTGCTTTAACAGCAACGGCTGCACTATCTTTTGTTGTCCAGAACATTGTTTAAATGCCAAGAAAGTAGTATTTTCATTTTTAGAGCTATTTTTTTAATTTCTGCTTTATTTTTTTATTCTATAAATGCGTAACTGGTAAATGCTTAAGATAAATTAAGATTAAAAAATAAATTAAAATTAAGATTAAAATTAAATAAGATTAACAATCTTTTCATGCGTGTTTTGAAATAGATATAATTAGATATAATAGATGAAATAGAATAGAATTATACTTTTGCATTATATTACTTATTTCGTTAGATAAACTGTTACCTTCAATGTTGATACTCGTGGATACCGGACGGTGATCACTAAGGTTAAACATTGAAAGGTGAATAACTTGATAATTTGTAAAACAGTTCTGTTTCTTTTAAAGATGCAATTTGATCAATGTATGAGGAATAAGAAGGAGTTTTATGTTCATAGGTCTAGGTAGGACCAGCACCGTTGATTATATCAGCAAAAACGAGCTCGTTTGAAAGATTGTTGCTTTTTTTGCTTTTACGAAGTTCTGAATCATATAATATATGAAATGACTGAAAGTCTCCAAAAATAATACATTCTGCTTTATTTTTATAATTGTTCATGAATGAAGCAATTGCATGTAATTGAGAGAAGTATATTTTGTATGATTCATTATTGTTACGATAAGATGAACAGTTGATGAACACCAATAAAAAATTTGATTACTTTTTTTTATTGTGCCTTAAGCAAGAATGTTTTCATCCTCATGTATTATATAAAAAGACGGCACTTTGTTTTTAATAATAAAAGCGTTTTCTCCATACGGTCAAAGGTATGCATTTTTTTCTGCCGCATAAAATCAAGGCTTTGGAGTCGGAGTCGGAGTTGCGATAATTTTAGCGGAGTCGGAGTCAGAGTCGCTAAAAAATATCACGACTCCGACTCCGATAGTAATATTTCTTGGTGTTGCCCGTGTATGTACAAAACATTCAATTAACCTTATGTTCATACTAAACTTCAAAGAACGTTGCATAAATTTGTCAAAAAAAAATATTTCAACTTATCGCGCAATATTTTTTAAAGAATTCAAAGAAGAATTTTTCAAAAATTTTGCTTTGGAGTTGGAGTCGGAGTTGGACTCGGAGTCGGAGTTGTACTCAAAAAATTTTAACAATTGGAGTCGGAGTCGCTACTTTTTACGACTCCACACCCCTGCATAAAATAAAATTTTGTGCGTTAGTAATGCAACGTTACCTAAAAAAAAACTTTCAATTTTTAGCAGCCAGTGATTCAAACTCCAACATTAAAATAATATCACTGTAACAACTTAGAGAGCTTGATTGAAAGCTTTGACAGTTATACTTACGAAGTGTTTGTATTTGTTAAAATTAATTCTTTTTCTTCCAATATGATTTATAATTTGACTGTCGCATGAATGCTGTAGGTTGATGTAAGAACTCTGGCAATTGTTTTTTGATATTTAGATATGGTTTTTTGATTGTTACTGTTTCTCGATGCATTTTAAACGGTTTGACAATAATGTTAACCCCTGATGACAAAAATTTTAAACAACCTTTGAGAAGCTAAAACTTATTGAATTTTCAGTTATCCGTTCTTATTTTTTTTAATTATTTATAAAGTGTTAGTTATTTTTACTGAAAGTTTTGTTTACTTAGATTAATTAATAAAAAAGTTATCCAAAAATGAAGCCGACTACATTAATTGAACAAGTGTATAACTATTGTAATTTGCATCCTAACGCTACAACGAAGAGCATTGTAGAGTATTTTGTTGCCTCTAATCACCCCGAAAGAACGATCAAACGTTATATGGCAAAGTGGATAAATAACTAACCAAAGTCTCGTAAGCATGGATCAGGCAGAAAACCAAAAATTATGACTGCTAGGAACATCAATCGCCTGAAAGGTCTTTTGAACAACTGGTCTGGAACTTCAACAAGAAAAATTGCAAATAATTTCAAGTGTTATCATTACTACATTGTAAAAACATTAAAAAACAAAACAAAAATTTGTTATTTTAAGAAAAAATAAATCCCTGATTGCACTGATAAACAGTTAAAGCAATTGCAACTAAAGTGTGGAAGAATTTGTCGCAAATACAGATTTGTGGCTTTGTCATTGACGATTTTATATACGAATTATTTTATATACGAATACAACATACGAATACAACATACGAATACAACATACGAATACAACATACGAATACAACATACGAATACAACATACGAATACAACATACGAATACAACATACGAATACAACATACGAATACAACATACGAATACAACATACGAATACAACATACGAATACAACATACGAATACAACATACGAATACAACATACGAATACAACATACGAATACAACATACGAATACAACATACGAATACAACATACGAATACAACATACGAATACAACATACGAATATAACATTCGTATAATAAAAGCTCTAGTTTTGGATTTTACTCAGATGAAGCAAAAAATGCACTAAAAAATGTAAAATATAAATGTAAAAGCAAATTTAAAAAAAAATTCTTGTGTGGAAAACCATATCTTCTCGTAGAATCTCAAAACTATTTATTGATCCGGCGAAACTGGTAATTAACCAAACAGTGTACAAAAATGATCGCATGATCAAACGATTGACTCCTTTTATCAACAAATCTCACAGTGATAGTAGTTATGTATTCTGGCCTGACTTGACCTTCTCACATTATGCTAGAGGTGTGACCAATTACCTTGATGAGAAAAATATCCGTTATGTAACAAAAGTTGATAGTCCGGCATGTGTCCCAAAATTACGACCAATAGAAGATTTCAGGTCAAGCAGTATGTCGCAATGGCAAGAAAGCAACTAATATATTACTTAATATTTTTTATTAATTTTTTGTTCATTAAACTTTTTGTTGTACTATTATTGCTAGTGTTCATTTTGAGTCGAATTTTTGTCACGACGGGTTATAATTCCAAACATTGGGTTTAAGTACTATTTCTTATTGGCTACTTTTGATTTTCACTTTGATGGAACGCTTTTACATGTTTTCTCTGTTAAGCTTGATATCTAAAAGTGTAATACATTTTTCTTTATTTATGTAGTTTGATCGATCTTCTTCGGGTATTGATTTACAAGCTACGTCTTTATATAAGACTCTTTAGTTAGACAAATTAGTAATTATAAAAATTTGTTTTTAATTTTCAACAAAATAAAGTTTTTATTTTTAGATAAAAAAAAAGTGAAAAAATGAAGACATTCCCTTTAAAAATAAGTGGATGTTTGTGAGAAAGTATTAAAACTCAATAATAATACGTGCTATTAAATTCAAAGGTTTTAGCTAATGTCGTTGAATTTTTTCGCTCGCGTGCGTTACCATGGTTGGTATCTTTAATTGCACTTTTTTTTTTTTTTGTCTGTTAGAGAGGTTTAATGAAGAACCACAGAGGATAGTTTACAAACTCTCTAGTGGTAGCAAAAGTACTAAAGATAAGAACTTCACACAATTTTACTATTATAATTATCTCTTGTTATAATTAATACCAGAACATGCGGATAATGAAGACGTTTTCAGATTATTATTATTATTATAGTTGTAGCTGTAAATTTATATAGAATGTACACATACTGCGAGCAGGGAAAACACCCCACTATAAACAATCAGTTTTATAAATATTTGTTCCAAACTTATTCCACAACCAAGAGTCTAGTCTATTTTTGAAGGAAAGTACTGTGGAGTACAAAGTTATTTGTTCTGGTAGTTCGTTCCAGTATTTTGCTGATCTATTATACAAATGATTATATCTTGGAAAACAGTTTGGAACATAATCACGCCTTATTTTAGAATGGTGACCACGAGACATGGAGTTAATAATTTTGCCGCATGCTTTCTTCATGAACCGACGTGTTTTGGCAGCGTAAAAATTTAAAGAAAAAACTGTATAATTTTAAATTATTAAAGAATTAACAAAACAAAATAAGCAAAGTTTTGAAAAAAAGCGTGTTTAAATTATTATACAAATATGGAAATTTCAATTAAAAACATAGAAAAGTTAATTACCAACAAATTAGAAGAACAAAAAAAATCTATTCTGAAAGAAACAGAGAAGTTATTAAAGGAACAAGAAAAGAGTTTTGCTTCGATTATGAGTGCTAACTTAAAAATATTATCGGAGAGAATTGAAAAACTAGAAGTTTATGTAAACAATAACAAATGTAATGTGACAAATATTCAAAAAGATGTAAGTGATATTAAAACGACTCTAAATTTCTAAGAAACAAACTTAATGGAAAAGGTTGTACAAATTAAACAGTGTCATGACAAGGATTTAAATATTCTACACAAAAAAACAATCGATTTATAAAATAGATCTCGTCGAAATAATCTACGAATAGATGGAGTTGAAGAAAAACCTAACGAAACTTGGAGCGACTGTGAAAATACAGTAAAAAATATCTTCAAAAAACAACTGAAAATTGATGGAGAAGTGATTGTTGAAAGAGCTCATCGTGTTGGCAAATCAAGGGATAGTAAACTACCAAGAACAATAGTTTTGAAGCTTTTAAATTACAAAGACAAAAACAAAATTTTAAACGCCGTGAAAAACTTGCGTGGAACAGGTGTATATATTAATGAAGATTTTGCAAAAGAAACGATTGAGATTCGTAAAAAGCTATGGGAAGAAGTAAAAAGATTACGCAGTGAAGGCAAGTATGCTATTATAAAATATGATAGAATTTTTTACAGGGAATTTAGAAGCCCAAACATTAAGTTTTAAAAAGAAATTTTTCTAAAAATAAATGCCCCTTAAAAAAAAAAAAAAAAAAAAAAGCATGGCTGGGACTAGTGATTTTGAATCCATAAAATTCAACTTTTCTGAAATAAATAATAATGAAAAAGTAAAACCCGATATAAATAATTTACACGACACGCTTATAGATTGCTCATATCACTATCCGAGCGAATTAGAAGGGTTTCTTTTTAAAAATGTTTGCGATAAAAGTTTTAGAATTCTCCACGTAAACATACGAAGCCTTAATAATAATTTTGAAAAACTTCTCAGTTTGTTAGAGGAAACAAAAGACTGTTTTAATATAATTTGTTTGACTGAAACGTGGATTTCGAATGATTTAAATAATTCTTCAAACTTTTATATTCTTTATTTCAAATTAATTTCACTCCATAGGCAAGTAAATAAACGCGGCGGAGGAGTTCTTATATATATAAACGAAAACATTGTTTATTATGTTAGGAATGATTTAAGTGTATCTGATGGCGATAAAGAAATTTTAACTATTGAAATTATAAACAATAAATCAAAAAACATTTTGTTAAGCTGTTGTTATCGACCACCTGACGGCGTGAGTGAGAACTTGAGCATTTTTTTTGAACAAAGTATTTTTAAAAAAGGTATTAAAGAAAAAAAAAAAATTTTTATTATTGGGGACCTAAATATGAATTGTTTTCTATACAGTAAAGATAATAAAGTCAAAAACTTTTACGATTCTTTTTTCGAAACTGGAGCAATCCCGTTGATTAATCGTCCAACAAGAGTAACAAAAAACTCAGCGTCTTTGATTGATAATATAATTACAACAGATATCCCCGATAATGATATCCAAACCGGTATCCTAAAATCGGATATATCTGACCATTTTCCATTATTTTTGTTGCTTAAATCAAACTCTGAAAAAATAACCAAATCAAATAAAATTAAAATACGCACTTTTAACGAAACCAATATAAAACAATTTAAAAGCCAATTATCACTCCTACACTGGAAGCATATTAACTTTAATGATAATGCAGACAAAATTTACAATAAATTTTTTGAAACATTTTATTCCGTGTATGACGCTAATTTCCCTATCATTGTAAAAACTCTAAATCCAAAAAATATAAACAACCCATGGGTGACCAGGGGATTTAAAAAATCATCAAAAATAAAACAGAAGCTTTATATAAAATATCTTAAAACAAAATCATCTGCAAATGAAAAAATATATAAAGAATACAAATACCTATTTGAAAAAGTTCGTAAAAACTTGAAAAAAAATTACTACTCAAGACTCATAGATGAATTTAAAAATAACTCAAAACGCACTTGGCAAATAATGAATGAAATTAGTGGTAGACAAAAAAAATGCTCAGGTTCCCTCCCCCAAACGATTGTAGTTGATAACAAACATATATGCGAATCAAGAGCTATAGCTCATGAATTTAATAAATTCTTTGTTGACATCGGTCCCAAACTAGCAAAAAAAATTCCTTATACAAATGCTACATTTAGAGATTTTTTAGTCCAAATGGATAACTGCACTAGTTCCAACGAATTATCTTCTGAACTATCTTTACAAGAGTTTGAAAAAGCTTTCAAAACTCTTAAAAAAAATAAATCAACCGGAGCAGATGATATAAACGGTAATATAGTCATAGAATGTTTTGAATACCTAAAAGATATCCTATTTAAAGTATATGGAGCATCTATACGCCAAGGAGTTTTTCCAGAACAACTAAAAATTGCTAAAGTTACTCCAATTTTAAAAGAAGGTGATCAAACAATTATCAGTAATTATCGCCCTATCTCTGTCCTCTCCACATTTTCAAAAATACTAGAACGTATTATGTACAATAGATTATACAATTATCTTCATTCTAATAATTTTTTATACAACTATCAATTCGGCTTTAAAAAAAATAATTCCACAGAACATGCAGTTATCCAATTTGTTCGTGAAATCTCTAATTCTTTTGAAAATTGTAAATATACATTAGGTGTTTTCATCGACCTTTCAAAAGCATTCGATACTGTCGATCACGAAATTTTACTACAAAAGCTAAAATATTATAGAATAAATTGCAAAGTTATAAAATGGTTCAAAAGTTATCTATCCAACCGTAAACAATTTGTTTTCAGCAATAATGATCATCCAAATAAATTTTTAAATATTTCATGTGGCGTTCCACAAGGTTCCGTTTTGGGACCACTTTTGTTCTTGATTTATATAAATGATCTAAATAAAGCCTCAAATTTAATGAGTATCATGTTTGCTGATGATACTAACTTATTCTTTTCCAATAATGACATTTGCAAACTCTTTTATACTATGAATAATGAACTTAAAAGTATATCCAAATGGTTTAAATGCAACAAACTAACTCTTAATATTAAAAAAACAAATTGGGTTCTTTTCCACCCAGTCTCTAAAAAAGCTTATTTACCCCAAAGTTTGCCTAAAATTTTTATTGATGATGTTGAAATAAAAAGACATAATGTAACAAAATTTCTAGGTGTTTTTCTTGATGAAAACATAACATGGAAAAAGCATATAGACTATATTGGTACAAAAATTTCTAAAAATATTGGTATTCTATATAAAACCAGAACATATTTATGTAAAAAAAGTCTAACTCAACTTTACTACTCATTAATTCATAGTTATTTAAATTATGCTAATGTTGCATGGGGAAGCACTGAAAAAAGTAAGTTAAAATGCCTTTATCGCCGTCAGAAACATGCGATCCGTTTAATAAATTTTGCGGATCGATACACTCACTCCAAACCCTCTTTTATTGAAATGAAAGTTCTCAATATTTATGAGCTTAATGTTTTTAATGTTTTGTGCTTTATGTATATGTGGAAAAATGACATATCTTTACCCATTTTCAAAGATCTCTTTTGTTTGAAGCCAATAAATAAATATACACTTAGAAACAATAATTTTATATATGAGCCCTTTTGTCGAACCAGTTTTAATCAGTTTTGCATTGCATATCGTGCACCTTATCTTTGGAATAAAATTGTTTTGTCCAATTTTAACATGCATTTTACTTTTCCCATTTTTAAATATAAACTGAAAAATTTAATTATCTTAATGGATGATGTAGTCAGATTTTTTTAACTTTATATTTTCTTTAGAACTTTTATTGTTTATTACGTTTTATTTGTTGATTATGTTTTGATGTAGTTTATATACACACGTTTGTAAAAGGTTCTGATGATAAGATCAGTACGATCTTCTTTCAGAAACCTTGTTTGTGTTTGTGAAAGTAATTTATTTACTACGACAACAAATGTAAACTAAAAAAAAAAAAAAAAAAAAAAAAAAAAAAAAAAAAATATATATATATATTTTGGAAGATATTTATCATTAACTTTATCAAAACGATGAATTAATTTAAAAATTTGAATTAAATCGCATCGAAGGCGTCGAAACTCAAGTGATGGTAGATTTAATCTTTTTAGCCTTTCTTAGTATTGAAGATGCCTCAAGCTGTAAGCACATTTTGTTGCTTTGCGTTGAACAGATTCAACCAAAGCCATATCAGCTTTTTAATATGGAGCCCAAATGGACACTCCATATTCAAGATGTGGTCTTATAAATACTTTATATAATTTGAGAGCCATTTTTTCATCAATGAAAGTGAATGTCTTTTTCAGCATACCAAGAATTTGTAAGGACTTAGAGACAACTGTTTGAATATGAGCGCTCCACTTGAGGTTAGATGTAATAATGACTCCTAAATCACGTTCTTTAGTAGAGCTTCTTAGGCATTGGTTGATTCCTTGGTTATTTTGCAGAAAGTAATTGTAATGGGGGTTGTTTTGACCGTAATGAATGACGCAGCATTTTGAGGTGTTTAACTTAAGTAACCAAGTGTTTGACCACTCGTATACCAAGCGTAGACGATCCTGCAGATCAACAAAATTAGATTGCGATAAGGTTTTAGAAAAAAGTTTAGTATCATCGGCAAATATCTCAGAAGTTTCAGTGAGTTTTGCAAGATCATTTGTGTAGAGAATGAAGAGGAGCGGGCCGAGAACAGAACCTTGAGGAACACCACTGAGTACATCAACCCATGCAGAGTTGGTATTGTTAATTGTAACGCGTTGCTTTCTGCCCACTAAAAAGGATTTAACCCATTGTAGGAGTTTTCCGTTTATTCCGAAAGATCTTAATTTTAACAAAAGTCTGTTGTGAGGTACAGAATCAAACGCTTTGGCAAAGTCAAGATAGATTACATCAATAAATTGGTGGGATGCTATGGAGGACGAAATGATATCAAAAGTTTCTATTAGGTTAGTTACGCATGATTTATGATAAAGGAAGCCATGTTGATTTGCAGAGAGCATTTTATTACCTTTAATGTGCTTTAAAATTTTGTTCTTTACAAGTTTTTCGAAGATTTTACAGGCAACAGATGTTAGTGAAATAGGTCTATAGTTTTCAGCAAGTAATTTATCTCCCTTTTTTTTATAGATCGGACTAATATTTGCTAATTTCCATTGACTGGGTACTACTCCAGAATTAAAGGATTTATGAAAGATTTTTGTTAATCGAAATGCAAAGCTTTTGGCACATATCTTGAGTATTAAGGGATGCAGGCCGTCAAATCCGAAGGATTTATAAGGGTTTAGATCGGCAAGTTCCTGAATAATATCCGGGACAGAGAAACCCAAGTTTTCATCACAAACGCATTTAGAATGAATACCACTTTTATATAACAAAGGAAAATTTTCAGAGCTTTCAAGTGTAAACATAGATTCAAATTGAGAGTTCAGAAGATCAACTTTATCAGGAAGAGCTTCAATAATTCTGCCAGAAGTATCTTTGAGAGAATTCGATCTTTAATTTTTAGTTGTTTGTTGATATATTTGTAAACAAGTTTTGGGTTGTTTTGGGATTTTGATATTATTTTTTTTTCATGTGCTTTTTTTGCTTTAAATATTTCAGCTTTTACTGAACGATTAAGTCGATTGTATTTTATTTTAAGCTCACTATTCTGCCATTTGGTAGAGCAGTTAATATGCCAAGCAGATTTTTTTGCTCGGATCAGGTTTTTAATATGTGGGGTAACCCAAGGATCATAATTTTTTTTTGTTTTATTAATCTTGGGAATAAAGTATGTGCAAGCAGTGCGATAGTTAGAAATTAGTATGTTGAACATTTGATCTGCAGTTTTATGCAGAAATAAAAACTCCCAGTCGATTGATGCAATAAAGTTAGATATTGAATCGTAATCACCTTTTTTGTAATTAAACGATTGAGATTCACTTTCGATGAACAGTTCTGAAACTAAGAATCTCCAAGTGATACTAAAATGACCCTTAGTGTTATTACCTAGTATAGTACTAGGAGACAAGTTTAAAATAGAATTACTGTTGTAGGTAAATAACAAGTCCAACATATTATTTGAGGAACCGTAATCAGTCTGGAAAGTAGGAAATGTGATATGTTGTGTAAAAAGGCTGTTTTAGAAAATATTCCAGGAATTATACTCGTAGGATTGATTGGGTTAAAAGATATAATACCATCGTTAGACCACTTTATATTCGGGAGGTTAAAGTCACCGACAATCAAACAGTCATCGTAGGGCTATTTAATTAAACTATGAGCTAGTTTGAAGGATTCATCGACATGTTTTATTAAACTAGCATCTTTTGATCTGTATATACAACCGATAAGTATATGTTTGTTGTTAAATTTTACAGATACCCAGACTTGTTCGAGTAGATTTGTAAAATTTGTAAAGTTTTGATGTAAAATTTGTTAAGTAATGATAAAATTTGTAAAGTTATGATAATTTTGTAAAATTTGTAAAGTTATGATAACTTATGTTGGCTTCAATAACTCCTATTTTGCGTCAAGATTTGTTGAGTTTTCCTTTAGGATTTATGGCACCAAATTTTGATAATAAATTTATTTTTCAAATGCTATCGATGAGAAGGAGTTTCGTTGTATTACTTATGCTGAATTATTTTTATTGTTTTCTTTTTTACTAAAGAATCAAAGCATTCAATTCTACAAATTATCATTATCATATTAGGGGGCCCTTGGTAAGGATTCCATTGCTCGTTCGTTTGCCCCATTTGGAACAATTGGGACAAAAGCTATAAAAGCTTTCTTAAAACCGTAAAAATTAACTTTAGATAAAGAAATAGAGATTTTACAAACTGTCAGGGTGAACAAATTCATTTACATTTTTAAATATCAGAAATATGTGTAAAAAATTTAGGTTTAATTCCCCAAGGTGATTGGGCCGGAAATAAATAAGGCTCTGTAAAAATAATAAAAATTAACTTCAGTTAAAGAATAAGTACTTTTTCATGTTGCCAGAGTAAATAAGTTCATAGACATTTATAAAAAAACAAAATATATGTAAGAACCCCAGTGCTTGTTTGCCCCCATTTGGGGCAATTAGGTCAAAGGCAATGAAATCTGTAAAAGCCAAAAAAATAAACTTTAGTTAAAAAACGAGAGCTTTATTATATTGTAAGAGTAAACAAATTTATATATATTTATAAAAATCCAAATTTTCGAAAACAAAATGTCTTTGTAAACCATAGAAATAGAATGCCTTGCTTTGTCCAACCACTCAAATCAAAAACTCGAGAAAGAATTAGTAGTTTTTCTTTTAAATATGAAATGTGGTAGAAAAAAGTTACCCATTGTATTGACAAAAGTTATTACTCTGATTGTTTCCCGGTTACTTAATTGACGATATTGAAGATACTTAACTCTTTTTTACACAACTGTTTTTCCAAGACGATAATCAAACTGCATCCCAGTCTCATTTATATTCCAAATGTTTCGCGGTTTCTGAAGTAGGTTATTTTCAGTTAACACATTTTTAAGAATGGAAAAATATTTTGACACTTTACAAACATTCATAGATTGATATCTAATAGCTGCTGTACCTTCTTGATGACATTAAGTAAATCTTTGTGCCTTTTGCAAATCCCACACCATTATTTTTCTATAGGAATCATAATTTAGAAATTGCAATTGACCAAATCTGATTCCTAAAGCTGCACGATTATATGCAAAATCATTAAATTTCTATTCATCTAAAATAATTGCTGATATCATTGATTCATCATTCCATAAATGGTCTTTTCTGTGTTTGCTTCTCTGTTTTTCAATTTTCGTTGAATTTTTTGTTTTTTTAGTTTTATTGTGTTTTTTTTCATTCTAAAGTAAATTGTTAAATAACATCATGAAAATTTAATTATAAAATGGTTATGACTCTAAAAATAAATGTCTATGTTTCAATGATTATATCATATACATGTATCAAGTAATTTAAGTTGGTCATTCTCTCTCTCTCTCTTTTTATATATATATATATATATATATATATATATATATATATATATATATATATATATATATATATATATATATATATATATATATATATGGTTAAGCTACAGTTACGCGGCCTAAAATAGTTATATTTTTGCCAGGGGGTTTTGCTACATCGACTACCTTATAGCCTGACTTGCAATGAAGTGCTGCTACATCGACTATCTTATAGCCTGCTGCTACAAAGAAGTGCTGCTACATCGACTGAGGGTTTGGCATGGGGAAGCAACCTTTTTTCTTTTATTAGATCAATGTAGCAAAACCCCCTGGCAAAAATATAACTATTTTCGGCCGCGTAACTGTAGGATTACCTATATTATATAGGTATATATTATATATATATATATATATATATATATATATATATATATATATATATATATATATATATATATATATATATATATAATAAATATAATAAATTGAGATTTACCTTTTAAATTGCATATTTCGATTAAAGTAGTGTTCGAAACTGACGAACTTTCGCCTTCGTTATTTAATTCTGCTACTTTCCGGATCTGTTTCGCTCTTTTTTGTACGCCGCATTCATAACATCTTTTCGACATTTGAGGTAATTAAATATTGCATGTATATTTAAAATAAATGACAAGCGAGTTTAAAAGTGTTAACAAAACTGTTTAGAAAATAAATAAAAACTAACAATTTGAAACAATAAAACAACAGAATAATTAGGTACATTTGAAATATATTTGAAAAATTTTTTTTTTCAAATTAAATCGTTATGAATTTAATCAAATTTTTTATGTTTCAATTTGATTGGTTTTTATATTAAAACTTTTCCAAAGGGAAGTTTTGAGTTAAATTTTATTTTCATTTGAATCGAGTTTCATTCGATTGCGCGTACAAAATTAGGAAATATTCCTCGAACTTAATAAAATAGCTTAATAAATTAAGTTTCTTTTCGAAAACTAATTTAGTACTTAGATTTCTAGTGCTAGTTTCTTATAAACAAGTTTCATATAAGAAAAACGTGTTTTTTCATATTTGTGGCCCCTTAAATATCGGGGGTCCAGCGCGGTTGATCTTGTTACACTTGCGAAAGTACGGCTCTGGTTGCACAGTGTTATTTCACTTTTCAATTAATCATAGAAGTAATTAATTTTTTAAGAATTAAATCTAAAAATGCAATGGTTTATTAGTTTTTAAATTAATTATTATAAGTGCAACTATGCAATGTTTTAATATAGGTCTATCATAAAAACAAGTTCAAAAAAGAAAAACACGTCAACTACCGACAACTGAAATTAATGACATGACGTTAAAAAATTTTTTTTAAAAAAAAAAAAAAAAGATTATTTTTAACGTCATGTTGTTAATTTAAGTTGTCATTTATCGTTGACGTGTCGGATTGGATAGGTAATGAACAATTTAAGACACACCAGTCATCAGTTATAACCAAAAGACGGTATATTAGATTGCGCCTATGTTACGTACAGGCAATGTAAATCTTGATGAATAGCTAATCCTAGTCGATAGGACTTAATCTTTTTCACAATTTATGTTTTCGAGCAACAGTACACTGTTGGCACTCAGGATACTCTGAAAGGCTTGTGTTTTCATATTGTGGCTCAACGGCCTGGTGCATATATTAGAATTAAAAAAATTGTGGCTCTTAATGTTTGAAGCATCATTAGTTTTCTTGTTTAGTAAATAATAAATTAAAAGACTTGGAACAAAGTTAAGTCTTCTGAATGAAAATTTTTGGTTTTTAGATTTTACCTTTTATGACAGAAAAATTATATGATAAATATTATATAATTTTAATGAATATATATATATATATATATATATATATATATATATATATATATATATATATATATATATATATATATATATATATATATATATATATATATATATATATATATATATAGGCTTAGGAAAAGGGGGCGGAGGGGCTAATAGCCCCATCCCCCCAACTAAAACACTGGGGGGGGGGGGGCAGTTGCCTGCAATCGCCCCCTTCCCCCCCCCCCCTCTCCCATTTTCTAAACAATAAAAAAAAACTTTTAAGATTGCAGCTGCGGAATTATTGTTTTTGAGTCTGCAATGACTCAATCACAATTAAACATCATCTCGGAAAAGTATAGGGGAAAGTCGGGTAGCCCCGGACGGCGGGTAACTCCGGACACTTGATGTACAGCTTAAACTAAAGAAGCTATATGACTTTTAATACTATAATAATATTATTTGAGTGAAAATATGACATATGCAAAATAACTATCATAATATACCGAAGCGAATGACTGAGAGGGGAAGATATTGTTTCCCACCACCAGAAGAGCGAAGTATCATCATATTTGATACACATATTAATATACCTAAAAGTTATGTAAACTAATAACTTTTTAATGATTAAAGATGCATTTTTATTTACAATAGTTATTAAAAAAAAGTTCGTTTAAAACTTTAATTTACTGGTTTTAAAACTAGTATTTGTGAATGAGGTATGATCGGGTGGTATCGGACACATGATTGGAGGGTGGCTCTGTACAACTTAATTCGTTTACATAATAATAATAAACAACTATTTTTATATAAATATTAATACATTTAATATAATACATAAACCTATAACAGTAATTCATTTAATTCCAATTTAATTCCAAATACATTAGATTTGAAAAAAAGTGTTTTTAAGGGTTTATTTCCATTATAAAAAAACCTACGTTTATATTTTTAAATGACGACATTTGCATTCTCATTCCTTATATATCGGTGGCAATTTTTAACGGCGATTTTTTTAAAAATGTGTCGAGAACAGTCCAAAGCTAAATTATTATAAATTATATTTGTGTCACACTGATAAAAAAAGAGGAAAAATCATGTTTAAACTATGTGTCCGGGGCTACCCTCCAGTATATACGGGGCTCACCTCATGTATATATCTTATACTGCTGAGTTAGGTGAGCATGATGATGTCATACTCACCTAACGTCAAATAGCCTGCTGCCGGGGACTTCAGTACATACATCGATTGACAAATAGCCTGACTCGCAGTGGAGTGCTGCTACATCGACTGAGGGTTTGGTATGGGTCAGCAACCTTTTCATTCATTATTCTTCGTTTTCCCTCATCGTCTTCTAAAAACGCTCACTTAATTTAGGCTAGCAAAAAAAGTGAGCAATTGCGCATACAAATATGCTATAGTATATATATATATATATATATATATATATATATATATATATATATATATATATATATATATATATATATATATATATATATATATATATATATATATATATATATATATATATATATATATATATATATATATATATATATATATATATATATATATATATATATATGTACATAATGAGAGAGAGATATACACAGGTAAATCAAATCTTGTTGCAAATTGAGACTACCAATAGGCTCGTATGTGAACAGCACTGTCTCTGTATTAATTATTGTATTATTGTTTTGCATACTCTGTATTATTGTTTTGCATACTCTGATGAAAAATCTGCGTTCACATAATCTTTTGTGAATTTGATATTTAGTATAACCTACTTTAAGTCTACTTTAAGTATACTTTAAGTCGTCATTTGGTAAGTCCTCTGAACTAAATGTTTTTCAAACGCTTTTTTTATATATACCTGTACTAAACCACCTTTTTTTTTTGTTTGTTTGATTTGTTCCAGACCTATTCCAGTTTGTTTGATTTGTTCCAGAAAAATATTTCTTTCAGATAAGTACGAGAGGTCATTATAATACATAGTATGATGATATATAAGGATACATGATACAGTAAAGGTTGCCTAAATTTGTTGTTGTAGATAAAGTGTTTTTAGCTTTTCTTAAACTATTGAATATATTATTTTTTTCTCATTTAGTATTAACTAAGGTAGTCTACCAATTGTAACCCACTCAAATTTTTCAGACATTCAGTGTTTATGAGTCTACCAATTGTTACTCAAATTTCTCAGACATATTTGCACATTTTTTTCTTTTTATTTATTGTTTGTCATAGTAACTTTATTGTCGCATAACAGTTATAACGAAGAACCTATTTTCATGTTTACAGTTACTCTTCTGAAACTTTGCGTTACCAAGATATATTACAACAACTTTTTGTTGCTACGATACATTATCATATTAAGCAAAGCATTTTTTAATTAAATATATATTTACATTTATAATACTCTTCAAAAAAAAAATTAGTATCTGATATAAATTCAAAGAGACAAGTTCTTTTTGTTTTTATAAAATAAAAAACTTTAAATTAATAACAACGTTGAAACGGGGAAATGTACCTCTTCGGAAATATTTGGTTATTTGTTTTTTTAACACAGAAATGGAAAACAATCGAAGGAACTAAGTAAGTTTCAATTTTTTCAAATAATTATTTTTAATAGCTGTTATAATTTAATAGACTAGAAAAAATGAAAGATTGACTTTTTTATTTTTTTTTTATTTTAATGTAACAAATCGGTGATCGCAAATTTAAAACTTTGAATTTTAAGGTGAGTTTCCACGCACCTGTTTTTCTACGCAAACTGGAAAAGGAACAGTAAAATAATCAAGTGAGATATTTTTTTCCTTTCCTATCCCGTTCCCGTAGAAAAACGGATAAGTAAAAAGTCGCCTTTACACTTGCGAAGTAACACGTATTTGCAACAGAGCACAAATTCGTGGGAGTACCTTATTAACCGCAATAAAAAATTAATAGTAATGTTGTATTGTATTTTTGAATGTGTCAAAATATTTTTATGGCAAAACTAATACTGTTTATCTGAAAAAAATCTCATTGAAAGCCAGCTATATATTAAACTATTTAGTTGACTTCCTGAGCTAAACTTTCTCTAACAAATAAATTACTGATATAACCTGATTGCTGAAATTTTGTTGGTAAATATACTTAAAGGAGTTTTTAGTTTTATATACTAAACCATTCTACAAGATTACTTGTGGTGCAGCAATATTCTCAGATTGAGCGCAATTATTTGGCAGCCCCTCCCCTCTTACAATTGCGCCATCTTCCTTTAAATTTACATCATTAATTCGTGTTTTTAACCTTCTTTTAATCGTCTTTTTATAAAGAATAAAAATTAAAAGAATTTTTTACGGCAATCTAAATACTGTAAAGATATTTTGTAAAACACTCAATATTATTCTTGTAAACAATACTTAACAAAAATATACAACTTTAAAAATAAACGACTTTAAAAATGAACAACTCTTAAAACATAAAGCTACTTGTTTTGATTTTTCATGAAATTTCAGGATAAGACTCATTCAATTTTGTGCCAAGAATTCCAGATCCGTATTTGGTAACTTATATACGAAAAAGCAGGGGTGAGCAAAACCAAATATCTAGTCCGGTTTGTTAAAATCCGATTCGGATTTTTAAAAACTGGACCAGATATCCAGTTTTTCTCAATCCTACAAAAAAAATCATTTCCATAAATTTAAAAATTTCTAACTTAACCATAGGCAATTTTTGTAGAACATTGAAAATAATTTATATCAATTCAAGATAGATAACAAATATCACTTTCTAATAAATTTCTTCATTTTGAGGACCAGTTAATTGTTTAACCATAGTTTTAAGAACTTCTGATTATTCAATGTTAATTCAAATGTCAAGACCACATAAAACCACATAAAACTGTAAGAGAGGCTAAAAACATTAAAAAAAAATTTTTGAGTAAATTTAGGCCTGTGAAATATGAATAGTTAAATAAAATTAATTTTTAATTTTAAAAGATAGTTAAATAAAAATAATTAAAACACTCAAAAATTTTTAGATTTTGATCAAAATCATTCATCATTTTTATAATATTATCTTGTTCATTTGTTTTTGTTTTTTTAGAGTTAACTGAGTCATTTAGTAATCATTTCTACAGATGACAATAAGAATCATTAAACAATAAACTTTATGATTCATTTAACAATTCAACAAATAAACTTACTTTGTCATTCATTGTATTAACAATATTGCTAATTATATTGTTTTCTGAGGCTCTTAAATGTTTGCATTGCTAAACGCAGTATTAGCTGTGAGTTAATGATATTAAACATTAGTACCACCGGTTAACTGGCTAACAGTCATAACAAAACACCATTTTGAAGTAACATGTACTCAATTAAAATAGATATCTTCTCATTTGGTAAATCAAAGCCTAGACTAACATTTTAATTCCCTTATCATTAATTTAACGAAGTACAGACTCAATAATAGGTTTTTTAAAACTTAATATTCAGTTATTATTCTTAACTCCCATATATTTATTTCATCTGCCCTGCAACAAGGCATGGACTCATTCAAAACCAAATCTTTGAGAAAAAAGAAAACTGGAACTTTTCTGGTTATTAAAGGAAAATTAAGTAACAAATGCATTGTGAATAAAACGTCTAAAATATGTAAAATCTACTTTTAAATTATGGAAAAGTTTTTCTTCTTTAAGTATTGAATTACTCGCATTTTTCTTTTTCAATAAGTTTTTATAACTGCTTTACATTTTAAAGCCCAGAATTATTTTCTTGATGATTGTGCTTTGCAATTTTAGCTTCATTCTTTAAACACCATCGTTTTTCTTAAGATTCTAATAGTTCTCCTCAATCTGCATTCTGGATCATCATCCATCTATGGATCATACATAACAATTTAAAGCTTGAGTGTCTTCTTTTTTCTTCTTCCTTTTCTTCTTGCTTCCTATTTAACAATTGTAAGAAAAAGTGAATAATTCTTTTGATTTTCAGATTGATAGCCTCGATAACAAATTGTTCATAGAAAAGAGATTCATAATGGTGAAATTTTAGTCGATTAGTTTTTTATTTTCATAAACTTATTGATTAGTTTTTTTACTCTGTGTTTGTATTTACTTGTATGTTTTTCCTTTTAAGTACTTTAAATGTTTTGATTAAGTTTAATCAATTTGAGTAATAATTGAACTTTTAAGAGGGGGACATATTTTTTGAACATATTTTTAAGAAGGGAATTAAACATAATTTGACTTTTCAAGAGTGTAATTAAACGTTGTATTTTTACGGGCGGAATTAAATATAATATTTTTAAGGGTGAGGTTAAACATAGTTTGGCTTAAGAGTGGAATTAATTATAATTAGCAGGTTCAAAAAAAAAAATCACAACTGAATTATTTTTTAATTATTTAGTTAAAAAGGTTTTTGGTTTACATAAAAGAATATTTCATTTAGTTTAATAAAAGTCAACTATGACCAATAAATTAAAACCAAAAACAATTCTATTACAACAACAATTAGAAAAATGTTTAACAAACAATAAGAAAAAACAATTACAAAAAAGTAAAATATAATGCTTCAATAATTTCTTTCATGCTTTTAAATAACTATAAAACTATAATTAAGTTATATTTAGTCTGATATATATTAAGTATTATTATATTATCATTCCTATCTATATTATATTATCATTAAAACTGAGTTTGCATAAAACATTACATGATGCATCACGTGAACTACTTTAGAATAGATTTTTTTTTATCTTTATATTCGAAAGTCTTTTGTTTCTATTGGATAAGCATAATCATTAAATTAAGAAACTTCAACAAGAGTTCTATAGATTTCCGTATGGCCACAGAACATCCGTTGGACGTCTTAAGGACGTTCTTTGGACTTGTAACGTCCTTAAACCGTTAGTAAAGGAATGCTATAGTGTTAAAGGGCCATTTCTACTTTTTGTGTTTTGGTTTCCTGTAAATCCCATCATAACAAAATTTAGAGGTAATCATCAATATGCTAACTAAATCATTAGAATAGGCAAAGACAACATAAACAACATTTGCAATTTTGAGAAATATTTGCGGGTATTTATTTATTTTATGGTTAATAAGGTGCTCCAAGAAGGTCTTACAGTCTTTATCACAGAGCACCGCAAAAGATCATTTACCTAGGAACTTCACGAACAAAATATATAGCTATCGAAGTGGTATCAAAAGATTGAAAAAGGAAAACCTTCTAGGAAAAAAAAACACAGACGCAAAGTTACGCGTCATTCACCCGATAAAATTTAGTTAATACGTTTCAAAACAGTTTAATGGCGTTCCGCATCATGTGAATCACATTAGACTTCGAAACAATACGCCTTATTCATGACGTTAAAATACAGGCATTGCAAAGTTGAGATTTTCCGCAATTTTAAAATAGTAAATTTGAAATATACAATTAGTTTAAGATAATAAAAATTTAAAATTATATTCGTCTTTAAAGGGGGTCAAAATTTACACAGTAAAGCTTTACTGTTGCATTGAGTGGGGTGAAAAATACTTTTTTTGAAAATTTTTTAGAGAGATAACTTTATGGCTGCTCAAGAGGTATTGCGTAAAATGCAACAAGGGACGTTAAGTAACATAATTCAACTAATGCTTTAAGTGCTAGATATTTATGTTAATGCCAGTTTGTCAGTTAAATATAATGGTGGAACATCAATCTAAATATGAAATGCTTAAGCTTAAAGCACGCATATGGTTGTTAAAAATATATAAAATTTATGTAAGATTTATCAAATGTATATAAAGTATAATTAAAAAATGTAAAAAAGTATAATAAAATATATGCATTTATATATGAATTTTTATTTATATATATAACAAGTAATAGAAAAAATTAATTTTTAATATATAAACTTGGTTTTTACCACTTGGTCAAAAGTGGTGAAATTTATCTAAAAAGTATTTTTTTTTTGTAAAAAAGTAAAAGAATTGCATTACCTATTGGAAGTTAAGTGTACAAACATTTTTGTCAACTCTGCTATCCACGCAAAAGTCAGGAGCTGTAACTAAGCTTGTATGTAAAGTTTTATCACTAGTTGATTTAAATCTAACAAAAGTGCGCACAGTAGTGCTATCATTCTGCAAGTTTGTTGGCTTTAGTGTATTTGCTGAGTTTTTTTTTTTTGCTAATTCCGAGTTTAAAGAAAATGGCGAAATTTTTTTGAAACTCGTCGATGCTTCACAATCTTTTCACAAAGATAACTTTAAAGCTGTTCAGAAGTTTTTGTGTGAAATGGAAACGATAAATATTCAGAGTGTTTAACTTTTTTTTTTCGTTATAATCTAAACGTTTGAATTTCAAAAACTTTATTAATAAAGTTTAAATTACTATTATCTTTTTTTTTTTTTCCGTGTTTTTACAATTCTTTATAACATTTATTTAAATGTTGACATTGAATTGTTATAAAAATCTCTCCATATTATTAAAAATTAAAAAAAAAATGAAATGATGATTTCTGTACTTTTTTATAATAACAGGGAAATATAAAACATGGGGTATTAAAAACAACCCTTTGAACTAATTAAAAAGGTATATATAAAATATAACAATCTAAAATTCCAATATAAGTATATACAATATAAAGAAATTTACAAAATACAAAAAATACAATACAATAAACTTAAATTTTTTATCTTCTTTATCTGATTAGATATAACAACTAAAAAGAATTTTTAACCTTTGCATTCAATATTAAAACTTTTTTAAATAAAATCATATTAAAATTAGTAACTTACTTTCTGGCGGAGATGACACAGGTGGAGCGGCGGTCATCTACTCTGCAATTTGGTTGTAAATTATTTTTTTCTATAAAATAAAAATTTGTAGCAAGGAGCTATCAAAAGTTTTTAAAATAAAAAACTAACATTGAAGAAATATATTTTTTTAACAGGATCCAAATCTGGGAAATCGTCAAAATAGGGGATTTCACCCCTATGAACCACTTGATCCTCTTAATAAAGCGCTCTCCTCTCTTGTGGTTCGTCACATATTTTTAATATTTTTATAATTCACCAACGAGTTTTGAGCGAAAGGTCTTGCTGTTGTCAAGAAGAACTTGCCACGGAGATCCTCTTTCTCGAAATATTTCTTCTAGATGGAAACACACTGTTGCTTCTTTCTCGTCTTGTAGCTTCCTCCAAATTGCAAACTTGCTCCTTTTGCCACAGTCGATGATAGAAAAATAAATCTCTGATTTATAGTGGTTAACGTCAATAGCTAAACGGTACCAGCTCTTTCCAACTTCAAGATTTCCTTCTTCCCATCTGATTGGAGCAGGATCTACCGATAAACATCTTTCGCTAAACATCTTTCGACAACTTTTAACAACTGATTCAATGTCTTTTCTAAAAACTTTCTCCTTCGGATATGTCTGTTTCATCAAATAAAGGGTTCGATTTACTCCAAAGTGATGAAGATTATGAAACGACTTCACATCAGGCGGTACAAGATTTGCTGTCATTACAGAATGGTTTGAATGCAGCCAATTCTGTGGTACCCTCGTAAGAGCATCGGCTTTATTTTCTGCTGACTTAACCAGGAAAAGTTTTAACTGTATACCACACTCCTTCACAAGGTCTTCAATTAACGACAACTGGCGACGGACATGTGGTTCTCCAAGACCGTGTACTCGAATGGGTTTGTCACCGATGATTAAGGATTTCAACCAGCCAGCAACAGTAGCCGAGTTACACTTTATGGTAATACATTCGAATCCCCATTTTGTTGCTAGATTGATTTCATTTATCACATTTCCATATTATTCTAACTCTGCGAGATTAATGTGAGCCGCATCATCTTGTTTTCTCAGCCACGAGCAGTCTTCTACTATTTCCCCAGCCACTTCCAGAACTATGCCAACAGCTAAACTGCTTGCATCGCACCACACTGTTGCTTCAGAAGTGTTTTTTACGTTCCATCACCCATGAACGGGATCTTCCTTTGCAAGTCTTTCATTTAAACTGCTTACTAATTTGACAACACGATCGTTCACCTAAGTGTCCCATCCACAACTACTCGAAACCCTTTTTAGATAGCTGCACAAAGGGCGCAACCAATTTGCTATTGGAAAATGTCCAGTCAGCTGTCCACACCAAGAAAAGATTTGCCGACTCGTCATTTTTCCTTCAGGAACTTTGGGTATGTTGTCACGTTTCCAACGCATTGGTTGTTTTGTTTGTACACTCGCAATCCAAGCACACGCCCACCGACAAGTTTTTCTGACAGTTTAGAATCCAAGCCATATTTTTTCAAGAGTTCTTGAACTCTACAACTTGACACTATGTTATTATTGACAATGATGTCATCAATAAATGAATCCGTCCCAGACTCGAAAACTTTGTCTAAGGATAACACCTTTTTTAAGATTTTTGTCATTATTCTGGGCGCCACATTTAAACCAAAACCCAATCTTGTTAGACAATATCGCTGCCCTTCATATTCCACAACTTGATATTTCCATAATGCTTCGTCGACACGAATCTGCAGGTACGCTTTTTTTAAATCAATTATCTCAAGATTTTCTCCCAACTTTCTCCAGTTGCGAAGTTTGGTACTGCAAACATCGCCATCTGTAGTATGACTGTATACAAATTGATTCAGCTCCCGGTAGTCCATCACCGGACGTACTTTTAATTTTTTTCGTTGAATTACTGCCATTACATTTCCTTTCAAACGGTTTCAGCCATCCCTGTGCTATCCATTCACTTATTTCCGTTGCGTACTCACTTTTAACGTCTTCAGAGATGTGGTAGTTTGGAATTTTGTTTGTTAAAGTTGGTGGTTCCATTTTTGAATTCTGCTACGAAGTCTTTATCAATCAGCTTTTGAACGGTAGGCGTGGATACTTCATTCGTTTTTCCTTGAGAGACTGCAGTAGCGCCGATAGTTAGTTGCTCCACATTAAAGTTTATGGTTTCACCGTCTCTCCCAACTTGGACACCTCCGAGCAGTCGTATTGCGTCCATACCAAGTAACATTTAATATTCGGGAACAATGTTGGCAACCAGGCATTCCAAATCGATGGTGGTATCATTTATAGAAAGATTAACAACAGTCTGGTATTGTACTTCAATTGACTTTCCATTCATCATAACAACCTTTTTGCTTGCAAGTTTGACATTTTTTGGGTTTACAATATCCCGACTTAAAATTGATTTGGAGCATCCAGTATCTAACAATGCTTTTATTTTTCTTCCATTGACATATACGCGGAGATTTGGCGGTTTTAAATTTGTGGGAAGCCCCTTGCACAAAAACGGGTGGCTTCCCTTCCACGCTTTTTGAGTTCGTACAACTTTTATAGCAGTATTGGGCCAGGTGATTGTCCATTCCACACACAAACCACCTCTTCTTCTCAATCTCTTTGCTGCAATTTAGACTGATATGTCCATCCTCACCGCAACGGTAGCACGTTATGATCTTTTTTCCGCGTCCTATAGGAACCTGTTTTGAACTAATGGCAACCGGATTCACGCAACTGACAAAAAACGATTCTTTGCGACGTATAATTATTAAACTTCTGGATTTTTCAGCAATCTGGCACAGCGACATTGTTGATATTGAGCATGCAGTTTGCAACTGTTTTCTTGCTTCGTCAGGTAATCCAAGAATAAATGCGCACCTTATCCACTCTTCGCTCACGTGAGATGATATTAGCTTGCTCAGTCTTGTTAATTCTGCGAGATATACTATATAACGGACTATATAACGGACTCATTCTCTTTAAGAAGGCGATTTACAAACTCTTCGTATGCTGTTAGCGGAGAAGCAGAGAAGGCAGTAGTCAGTGCAGTTTTCACTTCATTGTAGTCTTCTTTTATCTCATCACTTAGGCCTTGATAAACGGCAAACGCCCCACCAGAAAGAAATAAGGGGAGCACCACATGCAGCTCGTCAACTTTTTTGAAGTTTTGCTACCAGTTCCAATTTCTGTATCCATTCTGAAAAATCACCCGAACCATCGTATTGTGAAACCAGATCCGCAAACTTTATAACGATACTCATTGCCGAAATAGCTTGTTATAATAAAATATATTTGTTTTTTCTTACTGTCTTCTAAATATCTCTACTCATTATTTATACATTTGCAAAATAACCCCGAGAGTATAATAAACAGTATAAACGTTATGTTCAATATAATATATACGACGCGCCCACAACATTCCTTCTGAAGCGTTAATAAGCGTTAATATACAATACAATTACTTACGCTAATTACAAATAATAATAATAATAATAATAATAATAATAATAATAATAATAATAATAATAATAATAATAATAATAATAATAATAATAAACGCAAAAAACTAACCTTTTTTAAAATATTCTTTAAATATTCCATATTATATAAATATAGTTGAATAATCCGTTAAATATGCAAAGGTCGGAATCCCTAAAAATGTCTATTATTCATTAGTTTTTTAAATCCCAGTGTTATTCTATTATTTAAAATAGATCTAAGGTTTCAACAGGAGAAATTTTTAAAACTTTAGTTTTCAACCCACCTAGATCTGAAAATTCTCCATTTCTCTAATCTGAAAATTCTCCATTATAATTCACTTTCTATTCTTATTCGCTCTAAACTTTCTCTACTGATTATATTTTTTCGTTATTAACGAAATTTAATAAATGTTCCGGGTGATATTGTTATACAATATTGTTAAACTAAATATTGGGAATTTTTATTAATATTGTCTTACTACTAAAAAATAAAAGGTCATTGAAATTTGGGAATTTTAAACAGCTACAGTTATTCGGTTTAAACGAATTTTTTTTTCCGTCAAAAAATGCGAAAACTAAAAAATATCCATCATAATATATCAACCAAATCTAATCCATATCTGTTCAATCTCTTAAAAGTTCAAACTTTGCAGATCGAATGTAGTGCAACTACATTTACAATGTAGATGGACTACTATTTAACTGGAGTGTTATCCAGACAAGTAACTTTAAACGGCTTAAGTTAGAAATAGCTTTAGCAATGGCAGTTTGTATGGCAGTAGGAATGATTTGGATGTCTAACTGTGAATTAACCTGTTTCTTTTGGATGACAAAAAAAGTGTCATTACGAGATTCAACAAATGAATTTTAGAAAAGATTTTTTGCAAATAGTTCTGCTTTTTCCTTGGGAGAGATAATAAGATTAGACCCATGTTTAAGAGATGGAATGTTAGAATTGTCTTTATTAATGAGTAAAGTCCCTAGAAGTCTAACTCAGATAAGATTCTTTTCTTGCAATGATAAAGAGACCTTTTTTCTCAAACAAAGTTATAAATTTAAGCATTAAAGTCACCAATAATAAAAGTGATTTTTGTTTTATAATTTTAAGTATTTTATTCAATATTTTAAATTGATAAAAATTTTGACTCAATCACAGGTAGTGACACCTTTAGCAATTGACTCGGTAGCAATAGATAATGCATTTGCGTCAATCCTGTTAATCAAATCAAAATCATAAAAAGGGTTCCTTATTTGGCCTTGAAAATTCACATTAAAAACTACACAATCGTATTTTATGGGCAACATGGTGCTGTTGATACTCTGATATTTTATAGTTGTTAATAGAATCAGCCACTCTGAGAACTACTACAGAGCTATAGAAAATATACTGCCAACCTCAGCACCATTTAAATTTTAGAGCTGTACTCAATTTAGGAAGATTATAAAAGAGTTGCATATCCACTATTAAATAAAAACATTTTATTTTAAATTACATGTTACCAGTTGCAAGATAATTATAACAATCCTAATCCTATTGAATATCCTATCGAATATTGATCATATAAC
Organism: Hydra vulgaris; assembly: GCF_022113875.1. NCBI lineage: Eukaryota > Metazoa > Cnidaria > Hydrozoa > Anthoathecata > Hydridae > Hydra > Hydra vulgaris. The sequence continues at coordinate 50,680,075 of NC_061163.1, forward strand.
TGTAACAAACTACTGGAACGTGTTACTGTAAGACATAGTTATATGTGACGAAACAATATGTTTTAGTTATAAATATATTACTAAAACAAATAAATACAACATGTTACTTTTTTAACCTCAATAAGAAGAAAAATCCATATCATTCAGAGAAAAAATCCAAATCATTCAGAGAAAAGATATGAATGATAAGTAACATTTTTCATTTTAGAATATTTGTGATTGACTTTTAGTGAGCAGTAATTAATGAATGTGTATTTTTCACATGGACTAAATGTTTCTGGTATGTATGAGAATTTTGAAAATGAAACAAAATGAAATTTATATTTTGCTCTCTTTTCACAGATAGTCATCATTTTAAATCATTTGCTCTTTTGTGTAAACATCCATATAAATAGAATCATATTCATGATTCTATTTATATGGATGCTTAAATTGAAATTTTTATTTACAGAATCCTACATCCTCTGGAAAGCTTTGAGTCATCTACAGAGTTTGTATTGGATGGTAAATTTCTTAATAATTTTTTTACTATATTGTGGACTTTATCATAATTTTTATTATTTATATCATATAAATATAATATATATATATATATATATATATATATATATATATATATATATATATATATATATATATATATATATATATATATAAATATATATATATATATATATATATATATATATATATATATATATATATATATATATATATATATATATATATATATATATATATATTGTAGCAATTGTGTAAATATTTCTCATCAAAGAGCGCTCAACATCAAAGTAGAGCAATATATAGTAAATACTAAATAATTGTAAAAATGTAGTAAAAACTAAATAATTGTAACAAAAACTAAATAATTATAACACTCGATTATATATATATATATATATATATATATATATATATATATATATATATATATATATATATATATATATATATATATATACCAGTAATAAAAGTAATTATTCGGTAGACAGTGCTCAATACAAAAGTAGAACAAATATATATTTAAATAATAATTAAGTACAATTAAATTTGTAACAATACTTGCAGTTTCGCTCTTTATGTGATCATCAGTTGTTACACACAACCATAATGTTATGGTTGTTTGTAACACAGTTTTTTCACCTTTTTTTTTTTTTATCTACAAGGTTATTAGTTATTATCCATTCAACTTGCACAAATGTTACCTCATAATATGAGGTTTAAGACAAGTTTCATACCCCATGTTTTTTTAAACCTCAAAAGTCACTTAAACTCATAGCTGTGTATAGTAGAATTTCTATTAGTGAGGCTTTATAGGGAGTTTTTTGATTTTAAAAAACTGTTTTATTGTAGTTATACACAAAAAATTAAGAAAAAAAAAATACAAAAGTAAGTTCAACTCAAACATGTCAAAATACAAAATACAGGAAATACAACAGCAAATACAAAATACCTTGGTAGTACTACAGTCTCCAAAGTCAGGAATCAAAAGTAAGTTTGCCTCTTCTAATAGATGGTGCTTGCAAATATCATCTTCATCTTCAATGGTTGGAAGAAAAGAACGTCAACGGGTAGTGTTGAGTAGGTGCTATTTGGTTGCAAGAATACAAAATATAAATGAAGGTCTTCACAAATAGCAACAAAGCTGGTTTCAAATAGGAAACCAGAATGTCTCCTATGACGACTTTGGATTAAATAATGGTATAATAAAAAGGTAAAGTAACTATTGAAAACCAGTCATGGGAGTAAGTCAAAACAACCAGACTATAAGTAGTTATATCTTGCAACTTGTGGTCAACCATTGTACCATGAGTCTCACATATCTTCAGCTTTAAACACTATGTATGGAGTTAGTACCTTTCCTGAAGCAGTTCCTGCAAACAGATGTTAAACTTTTAGTTTGGTTTATAATCTTTTCAAGATATTTAGCTTTTGAAAACCAATTTTGCTTTTCCTGGGTCATCAGACATATTAGTTTCATTATAGTTAGTTGGAATCAAGGGCTGGAATATAAACCATGCTTTCTGTTAAATTATCATATTACTTGTTAACTTTAACAGCATATGCCTGAGCACAACAGTTTGAGCTTGTCTCAATGAGAGCTGTTCTTTGTGTCTTTTCAAAAAGCTAAAAACCTATTCTGTCCCTGGCAGAATAGGTTTTTACCACCTACTTTGATCAACGATTCTTCTTATACTTGTGTAAAAGCTGTCTGACCACCATATGGCTTCTTCTTTTTATGTAAAGCTGTCTGACCACCATATGGCAAAAGTTGCTTCTTTTCATGCTTTTCTCCATATTGTTGCAGAGAAAGCGTTGCTTGTGACCTTTTATAGCAACAATAAAGATGTTATTACTATAATGATGGTATTTCTGGGACCCCGATTCTTGTTGATATTTTTGTAGCATTTCTTCAGTCTAATCTAGTCTATTATATAGTCTAGTATTAAAAGTATATGAAATTGAGAACTAGGTAGGTATATAAATACAGCTAAGTCAGAATATATAATTATCTTAATGACAGCAGAGAAGTATGACAATATATCAAAACATGAAGTAGATAATAGTTTTTACATTGCTGTGAGAAGTCACATTGAGCATCTCGATTTAAAAGTTTAAAATGAATTTAAAAAACAAGAGCAAACTGCAACTTAATTTTTTATTAATCTTCAAATCCAAGATGATAGACAATAAAAGTTGTTCATTGTTGATTAAAAAAATCACCTAATATAATAGCAATTAAGAAGTTTCCAACCATATTGAGAAATTTTTTAGAATTTTTGAATATTTATAAAGTGATGTTTTTATACTTTAAATCAACTTATCTATGCTTATTTATTGTAGACTAATTATTATTGTAGGCTTATTTATTTAAATAACAATATTACAATTAGTTATTTTTTGTATTTATAAATTAAAGTGTACCAAGAAATTAAAAAAAATAAAAAAATAATCAGGAAAATAGGAAATACAGTTTTGCTTTATATATATATATATATATATATATATATATATATATATATATATATATATATATATATATATATATATATATATATATATATATATATATATATATATATATATATATATAAAACTAGAATTTTTATTTTATTATTATCTTATTTTCATACATATATAACATGTTATTTTTGTTTATATATTGTTATGTGTGTCACTATTTGATTTCATAATAAATTTTTATTTACTGTTAGATGCTGATTTCAAACATAGCACATCTGATCGTAAGTTGATTAACCACAAATTTTTTATTTGTAGTGGTTTGTGATGAAGTGTTAAAAGATGGGTGTAATGATATAGTGTTAAGCAATGGGTGTAGTGATAGTGCTCTTCTCATCTTGAATGCTTGTATTATATTATATTGTATATAATGCTTGAAATTAAAGTATAAATGTAATAGAAGTATATATAGAATAATATATGATAAAAAAATATAATTTAATAATATATTATATTAGAAAAATAAAAGTATTAAAAAAAAGGTTTTAAAAACCTTGTACATTAGAAAATCTTAAAATTAATGAATGTTTATAATTTATTAACTTTTGATTTGTTTGTATAGGTTGTTTAACTCCATTTAATAGTGGTTTGTGCCAAACCAAGTTGATTGAAACATTGAATTCAGACTATATAGGAAAAAATTGTAAGAAGTATCTTAATGAAATCCATACCAGGCTTTGCCACCAAAAGTCACCTACAAATGGTCATCAAGCATATTGTGAATTAAATTGTGATAGAGGTGATTTAAGTTTTATTATTATCTAGAATAATAATAGTTAGTTAATTAATAAATAATAGGGTGAATAGTTGCAAAACATTTAGTTATTGTATATAAATATATTGTAGTGTGTGTGGGTGGCTGTGGCAGTGGGGTAGCTACTTATTTAGTTATATAGTAAATAATATTTCATAGTATATTCTCATTAATTTATATTTTAGAGTTATGCAACTCAATCTTTGATGAGTCAAAATGTAACAATCAAAGTTCTGCTTATTACTACGAAAATGGAGCATGTAAACATGGAATTCAATTAGACTGTGCTTCTCATCATTTTTCATCTCTAGAGGAATGTAAAAAAAACTGCATTAGTAAGTGAAAACATTTGATTAAAATTAAATTTTGCATAATTTTCAGTTTTATGGAGAAACCTTAGGAACCTTTCATATGTGATTGAAGATATAATATTTTTAATTCAGGATATGATATATGATTAAGAATATGATATGTTTGAGTGAAAAAAACTGAACAAATGAAGTGAATATGATATGTTTGAGTGAAAAAAACTGAACAAATGAATAAAATGAATGAAAGAGTTTGCATATCAAAACTTTTTATGAAGAAAAAAAACTAAAATTTCTTTTTTATGAAAAAGTGATATTTTTATGAAAGAAAAGAATTAAAAAAGACTAAACAAAAATGAAATAGATATTAACTTTAAGGTCAGGAATCAAAGAGGTGAGTGTAGAGTTTTTCTGATGTTTCAGTGAGAGTTGCAGTATGTAGTGTGCAAAAGTGCAGATAGTTGAGTGTCTGTATGTAGTGTTTCTACATTCTTAATTAAAAAATACAGGCAAAAAAAAAAAGATGTTTTTAGAATATTTATAAAGAAATAAAGTTATTAAAAATATTATAAAAGATAAATAGTGATGATAATTATCATGATAATTATAATCATTATAATAGTGACCATCATCACTATTATAATGGTTATAATTATTGTGACTTTAAAAGTGAAAGTTGACTTGAGTTATGGTTTTTAAAAGTGAAAGTTGACTTGAGTTAAAGTTGAAAAGTGAAAGTTGACTTGAGTTATGGTTTTTAAAAAATTTTAAAGATTTAAGATTTTTTTTATATAAAATTTTTTTTTTTTTAAGGTTTAGGAAGTCATAAAATAAAGAGAAGGGATATTCAGGGTAAGTTTGCTTTACTAAGTAAAACAAAATTATAAGCAAGTCATTAAAGTATAAATAATTAATTTTTAAATTGAAACAAGTTAAGTAAACCTACACAATAGAAGCTACCATAAACAAATAAATATACCTTTAACAAGTCAAACCACAATTGTTCTTAGTCAAACCGCAACTGTTCTTAGACTTCTTTTTAATGAGGCTTCACCACTATTTTTAATGAGGCTTCACCACTATTGTACTTTTATGAAGTTTTAGTTCTTTTATTGTTAGGCTCTTTTAAAAAAGTTCAAGTTTTTTGTTGTCTTGTTTTTCATAAGTTTTCCATTTATTTTATTTATACTAGTAATTTACTTTTTATTATTTCTTTTGAATTTTTTACAGAAATATTATTTAACTTTAGATTTATCTTGTAACTGTGAAAATGGTGGTAAATGTGTTGATCCTATAGCAGGAATATGTGTGTGCCCAGCTGGCTACATGGGAAATAAGTGTGATAAATGTAAAAATTATTTTTTTTTTGTTTTGATGAATAAAATGTGTCAAAATAAAAGTTATTATATATTATGATTATTAAATTAATTATGTGTTATTTAATTGAATATATGTAATAATTAAATTAACAATGTGTTATTTAATTGAATATATGTAATAATTAAATTAACTATGTGTTATTTAATTGAATATATTGTATACATTATTAGTATATAGTTATAATTATATTATAAATATTTATTATAATATAATATAAATATTATATAATTATAATATAAATATGATTGATGATAATAAATGAAACTGTAATAAATATTATTCTAACTAAATTCAAATGTTTGTTTCAGTTTACTGTGATGATTTTTGTGAAAATGGCGGAGTATGTGCTGGTCCCCTTACATGCAAATGTCCAACAGCATATTCAAGCAAAATTAATCCATTTTGTAAACAAGGTAAAATATTTTAAATATTATAATATTTATTTTGTATTGTTATAATATTAAACTTTTAATATTATTGTAAATAATATTAAAAGTTTGTGGACATTAATCATCATTAATCAAAATCATTTGCTGACCTAAATCATATAGTTTTTCACAAAAGCAAAAAAATAAAAAAATTAATAAAAAAACTCTGTTATAATATAATAATATATAAAATATATTTATAATATACATAAATAATAATATAATAATATATGTTAACAATAATAACAAAATGACTCTGTTGCGAGTCAGGCTATTTGTCAGTCGATGTAGCAGCACTCTGTTGCGAGTCAGGCTATTTATCAGTTGATGTATCAGCACTCTGTTGCAAAATCAGGTTATAAGATAGTCGATGTAGCAACACTAGCGCCTGATTTACAGTAAAAAAATAAAAATAAAAACATTTTATTTAAAAAATAAAAATGCTTTTAAAAACAAATTTTCAAAAACATTTAGAATGTTTTTAAAAACATGGTCAATTAAATTTGCATTTTTGCGGTTTTTAAAAAAAGGGATTAAATTAATAATTTTAACTTTTTGACAACAAGGAAATGTTGGATGAATGTCATAAGTAATTAAAAGTGACATAATTTGTTGTCAAAAGAATCATTTTTTGCCTTCCGTACTCTCTAAGCCAACAATTTATATATATATATATATATATATATATATATATATATATATATATATATTATATATATATATATATATATTTCTAAATTTCTGCTACAGTCTGTTTTGCCTTTTGTAGGTTTATTAGGAAGCATTATGAACCTACAGTAGGTGAAACATTTTACTAATGACTGAAATTCTATTTCGGTATTGGTTTCATCAGAAATTTCAATTTAAACTGAAATTTTGGTTTAGGTGCTTTTTATAAATTTAGTAAAAAGCAAAATTTTAGTTGAAAAACATACTAAAAATCTTTAAAAAGTTTTAAAATAATTTTAAAATTTTATTTAATTGAGAAAAATTGCTGTTTTTGACAATTTTCACAAAATATTTTACCATTTTTTAAATAAACTTTTTAAACCCGTTGTTTGCAAATTACTAACTTTTTAGTTAGTAAAGTAAATTAAGGTATTAAACACCTTGAGCAAAAATTAGAATATTTAAAAAAATAGTTATGCTGGATGCAAAACTCTTGCGAATAAACAATTTTTAGCATCAAAATTTTTTTCTAAAAAACACAGAGATTTTAAACAAGTAGTGAAATTGCTCATATTACCCAGACCACTTTAAATTAAGTTTAAAAAATAACATTAATTAGAAATACCAACCTGACTAACATTAATTAGAAATACCAACCTGACTAACATTAATTAGAAATACCAACCTCATTGTTAAAAAAAACTATTTATTAAATAATCAAGTTTTATTTTCTTGAAACAATTCGACTTTGTTTTTTGGCAAGACGTGGTAATTTAAGCATACTTAAATTATACAAAAATTGAATCTTTAAATGAAGTCTATAATAAATGTTTCTATGCATTGTATTCCAAATAAAAATGGAACAGATTTCTGGCTGACAAATTTTTCTTTATTAAAAAGTAAATGTCTATATTTCAACATCAAAGTTTCTCACCACTGGTTCTTTTATGTGTAATGATAATATTTTAACAAAAAAAAAAATTGAATAGCGTTTTAATTAGATGAGAATGGTTAATTACTGAGCATAAATATACAGTAATTTCACTGCTTTCTACTATCACCACATAAAATCAAATCAAAAATAACAAAGCAACTTAAAATTTACTATTCACATCCTAGAAATCTTTCGGTATGCTATTATTACCTAATACTCATATTACCCTAAATCTACCCTAAATAGCGTCTTTCTGCTTCTAAAAGGTATCAAAACTATCAAACAATAAAATTTTGAATCTTGATAGTGTTTTGTTTAAAGATAAATTTGGCTTGAATAATTTAAAATAAAATTGAACAAGGATAATATTTTGTAGATGTATCCTTTTCGTTATTTTTATAAATTTTTCTATGAGTAATTTATTTTTCTTATTATTTAATTATGACTATTAATTTATTATTATTAAATAAGATGGAAAGAAGTTGTCGAAAAAGTAAACATCAAAACTAAAAAAAGAACAAATCATCACTTTATAATAACAATAATCAGAACACTTTATAATAACAATATTTTTATGTTAAATTAAACTGATATATGTATTAAATAATTTTTTTTTTTTAGAATTTATTTAGAATTTATTTATAATTTTGATTTAAAAAAGTTTCTTAAATTAAATTAATAGTTTTTAAATAATTAAATTTTAGCTATATGCGAACTAAATTGTGGCCCTGGAGGTTATTGTGGGTTTTCTAATGATGGTCAACCTTTGTGTATATGTCAAAAAGGTTACAGTGGTGCCAAATGTGATGAAAAGATTATTAGCAAACTACCTGTTGAAAGTGGTGTCTGTAAAACTTACATTGATGATATTATCAACAATACAGACAATTACATAAATGTATTTGCTTCAGTAAAAGAGAAATCCTATTGCTTAAATTACATTAATGATATTTCACTTAATTGTTATTCAGACAAAATACTTCCTAGATATACATTAGAAAATTGTTATCATTTTTGTGGTATGGTTTATATTTGATTTTGATTAACTTTTTTTGTTTTTATTTTGTTTCTATAGGTAAATCTTTTTTATTTGTATTCAGCACGCACACATATGCCCACATAAACGTATACACACTTGCACATATGAATATATGTATATATATATATATATATATATATATATATATATATATATATATATATATATATATATATATATATATATATATATATATATATATATATATATATATATATATATATTAATAATAATAATAACAATAATAATAATAATATATTTAGATATTAATCGAACTGGGAATGTTTGTGGTTTGGTATTTAGTGATTCTTGTCCGTCTTCTAAAAAATTTGCTTATGACGAGTCTTTGATGCGTTGTGTTGAATTTAAGTACAAAGGATGTTTAGGGAATAAAAATAGCTATGATTCTTATGAAAAATGTGCACAGCGGTGTATGTTATTTCATTTTTACTTATTTTTGTATTTATTATATTAATTTATTAAAATCAAATATGATTTTAATATAAATGTTTATAAAATTTAAAGTAAAATTTTAAAAAAATTTAAAAAAATTTAGACTTTTTTTTATAGATTCAGTTGCTGGATTAGGGTATTCAATAAGTACAGCTGTTATGAAAACATGTTATGTTCATGATAAAATGCAGTACAGTACATTTGATGGTCTAAAGTATCAACTAAACACTGGATGTTCTTATCTTTTGGTCCATGACACTGACTCACAAAATAATTTTGATATAATTATCAACAATGACCCTAAAATGAATTATAATACCACAGTCAAAAGAACACTTGATATTAAAGCAGATAACAAAGCCATACATTTGGGACAAAAAATTGGTGATTTGTTTATAGTTCGGGTTGATGGAAATTTGGTTAGTTTGCCATATGATGGTACTCCAAAAATTAAACAGGTAAAAATTTCAAATATACAAAACTTTAATGTGTTTTTATGTGCTTTAATAGCTAAAACATTTGTGTTTGTATTTAAAAAGTATTTAAAAAAAAACAATAAAAAACTACTATTAATGCAACGTGTTCCATCAAACAGTTTTTATATCCAAATTTTCTTTATAGCGCAATATAATATAAAACAATTAAGAAATAAAACTTTTAAAAAAATTTTTTAAACATTAAAGCTTAAAAAATATTAAAACATTTTAAACATATGTTATGTGGTAGTGGTGTAGTGGTAGATGGCTTGCTTCATAAGCAAGAGGTTCTGAGTTTGATCCCCACCACATCTCTGGTAGTACCATGCTCAACTCGTTTCTCTGTGTAGCAGCCTTGTTCGTCAAGGTTGGTGTTTCAGAGTTATAGAGTTAAGAGAGGGTTATAACCACAAATAAGTAGCCTCCTCATCTGTAGTGGCCTTCTTGGCCTTAAGGAGGTGAATTAACCATTAAAAAAAATGTATTTTAAATAAACAGTTTTAACACATTATTTTAGATGGCTTCTTCTATTCATCTTTAATTGGGTTAAAAGAAAACTATTTATTTTATTGTATTTTACAACCATAATTAAAATTTTCATATATGACAAAATAAGCAGTATAAAAAATAGTAACATTAAAAGTTGAACACAAAGAAAATAGTAACAAAGGCATTAAAAGTTGAACACAAAGATAAATGATTTTATGAAATTCTATCATAGTTATCAGTTTAAACTCAAATTTATTGAAGGCAGAATTCAATATCAAAAAAGCAATTTTTATTAAAATTTACCAAATAATTATTGTTGGCATGGAGATGTTTGTAGATGTATGAGTTTTGGTCTTTTTTGTCCAGTGATTTGTATACAGCACACACAAGTTTGTAATTAATTAATGATATTTTACCTATATAAGTCTGAAATAATTTTTCTTGGCAAAAATGAAATGTTAAAGTGAAAACCAAGTTTAATATTAATAAATTTAGAATTTCTATAAGTTCTGAAATAATTTAATTAAACAAAGATTATATTTATTTTTAATTTATTTTTAATTTATTTCACTTGATGTTTTAATTTTAATTTATCTTGTGTTCAATTTAATTTTTCAATCATCTTGTTTTCAATCATCTTGTTTTCAATCATCTTGTTTTCAACTTGTTTTAATGTTTTCATCTTGTTTTCAATCATCTTGTTTTAATGTTTTTATCTTGTTTTCAATCATCTTGTTTTGATGTTTTCATCTTGTTTTCAATCATCTTGTTTTAATGTTTTCGTCTTGTTTTTCAATCATCTTCTTTTAATGTTTTCATCTTGTTTTCAATCATCTTCTTTTAATGTTTTCAAAGCGCAATGGAAAATAGTTAAACAATATCTAAAATTTTGAAAATTGATCCACATGAGAGCATACAATTTAAACATATATATCATACAACCCTTCATGGTTTGTTGTTAATTAAGACAATTTAAGAATGATTGTAAATTAAATAGCATCAGATTCTTTATGTTAAAGAAACTTATGATGTTAAAAAAAATTTAAAACATGTAAAATTAATTATAATGCTTTAATTTTTAAATCTTTGGGTTTGCGCTCATAATAATAATAATAATAATAATAATAATAATAATAATAATAATAATAATAATAATAATAATAATAATAATAAGATTGAGCTGTAGCATAAAGCGGAGCTGACCAAATTAATATGGTCAACTATGACAGCTGAACTGTAAATAAAGTTTCATACTGTTTTCGCATAGGCATCGTAACTGTTTTTAAACGAATTCATAGTTTTGGAGTTTTTAACTGCATCCGGAAGTGTGCTCCAAACATTAACCATTCTATTGGTTAATGTTTGGAGCACACTTCCGCTCCAAACATTAACCATTCTATTGGTTAATGTTTGGAGCACACTTCCATTCTTGACATAAGAAATAATAAGTTTTTGCTTAACACTTCTTTGACAAAGTGTTAAGCAAAAACTTATTATTTCTTATGTCAAGCAAAAACTTTTTATTTCTATTTTTTTGTATAAAAATACTTGGGAATCTTTGTATGAAATTATTATAAGTTTTTTGCTGAGGAATAGTAAAAAAAAATTTGACATTACTGTAGTTAGAGACCTAATTACCTAGTCAGGCGTTATTTTGATGTTTTCTTTTATTTGGCTCATGTATTTAGAATGGGCAGTTGAATTTTGCAGTTTATTAATTTGTAAAAAAGTGTTTGTGGTTAGTCTGTTGTTTCTTCTATTTGCATTCTGATATTCCAACTTATACTTTTTCTGGAGCATTAGGGTGTGGTACTATTCAGCACTCTTGCTAAAGGCATGCATACAAAAAAATTTAGTTAATAATAGTTAAAATTTAATTTTATTTATATATATATATATATATATATATATATATATATATATATATATATATATATATATATATATATACTTATATATATATATATATATATATATATATATATATATATATATATATATATATATATATATATATATATATATATATTACAACAAAAGTAAAAATAATTGACAAAATACAAAATATAGATTGTCAAATTAGAGATTTCATTTCTGAAGCTCATAATGCAGCATCCACTACAGAGAGTTGCTAGCTGTTTCAACTTTGGAGCCTATAAAAACTTGCTTTGAAGCTGTTGACAAAATGGAGAGTAGACTACATTATCTGGCAAGCTGCTCCATGCATTGGTAATGCAGTTGTTAAAAAATTAAAATGAGCTAAATTGTTTCCATATTTTTCTTATAGTTTCGTCTCTGTAATTAGCTCTTGGTGAACTTTTAATAAGAAAAAATAAGGTTGGATCCAAGATTAAAGCTTGGGAAATGTCACTAATCTCAGGTAACCAATCAGACTAAGTGTCAACAAGGATGACTTGTTGAGATCTGATGGTTAGGAAAGCTTTAATTCAATTGAGAAGATTATCTTCGATTCTGTAAATTTTTAGTTTTTAAAGCATTTCGTGATGTGGTACTTTGTCAAGTGTTTTTACAAAATACAGAAATTCGACGTCAACTGGTATTTTTCTGGTCATGTTAGCAGTCAAAAAGTCCATTGTTTTAAGAAAAATCAATGGATTTTTTATGTCACATAGTGATGCATTTTTGTGTTAATTTGTTGGCGCATGTCAACAAAGCTGTGTTGATAATTTAAAGGTTTGATTTTAGATTTTTTATTGGTTTAATCTTATTAATAGTTTGATAATTTTAATATAATGTTTTCTACTTTTCATCTAAAACTGTTGATTTTGTGCAGGATAAAGATAAACAGATTTTATCTGGATATCAACACTTCATAAATATTAATTAGGCTGCCTGTCCAAATCGAAACCTTAGCCAATCTATGTGCCTAACTTTATTAAGTCAGTTGATTGTTGGACACTCTACTGTGCGCCGTCCATATATAAGTATATATATATATATATATATATATATATATATATATATAATATATATATATATATATATATTTGTATAGATATATAAATATACATATTTAAAAAATTGCGTTTAGTAAAATGTAACTTTAAATTTTCAGGCTGGGCGTTACATAATGGTTATAACTTCTGATCAAGTGATAGTTACATTTGATGGAAGAGAAGTTGTTGAAATAACTGTTCCTGAATCTTATCGAGCTACCAAGAAAAAAAATAGTTTAGTTGGTTTATGTGGTAATTTTGATGGTGATCATCGAAATGATTTTGTTGATTTTAGTGGAATTCAACGTTCAAATGTTAAAGAGTTTGCAAGCGTATTTCAAACCAACAAGGGTTTATGTTCTGAAAATTTCACTCCAATACCTTTTTATAATCCTACTGGAAGTGATATCTTTGTCTATGAAAATGCTGAAAGAATTTGCTCTATTATTGAAACAGAAGCTTTTAAACCATGTCATGATGTGTTGGACCCAGAAGTTTACAAGTTAATATGTATGCAAGAAGTTTTACATTGCAATTATGACCTGAGAAGTGACTGTATCTGTGGAGCTCTTTCACAGTATTCAAGAGTTTGTTTAAAACTAGGGAAAGAAATCAAATGGAGAACCCCTGCTTTATGTCGTAAGATATTTTACTATTTATAGACCACATAATTATTCAAACAAATATAACAAAAGTTAAATTTCAATCTAAATTCATAAGGCAAAATATAAAAAATAAAATATTATCAATGTTTTTTTATATCATGTATTTACATAATTTTTTTAAAATTATTCATTAAGTTTAAGTGATTCATAATAATTCATTTTGCCTTCAGCTGTGACATGCAAAGGTGATATGCAGTATTATGATTGTGGTAGTGCTTGCCCAAAGATGTGTGATAATCTAATGAGTAGTACCAAGTGTATAGCAGATTGTGTTGATGGTTGTCATTGTCCACCAGATCTTTATTTTGACACTGCAACAGACCGTTGCATACCTCGCAGTCAGTGTTCGTGCTATAAAGATGGTGTAAGGTATCCACATGGAAGTGTGCGCAATGGCCAATGTGAAGATTGGTTAGTACTTTTTATAGAATTAAATAAGTTTTTTTTTTTCATTATTTAAAAGATACTAGTACAGTTATCTAAAATGTTTTTTATTGGTTTATAAAATAATTTAAATTTTTTGTAATTAAAAAAAATTTAGTACATGCAATGGTGGGGCATGGTCATGCTCTAAAAAACCATGTGCTGCCTCTTGTCATATCTATGGGGATCCTCATATTAAAACATTTGATGGTAAGCAATATGACATGTATGGCCAATGTAGCTATGTATTAATGGACCACTGCCATTATGGTACCGGTAAAAAGGAATTTGAGATTATTGTAAAAAATTCAAAATGTAGCGATAACACAATATATACCTCCTGTGTCAGATCATTGCTGGTAAACCTTACTTCAATAAATACCAGAATAAACTTTGATTCAATTTCTGATGGAAGCCAAAATTCAAGGAAATACCCATTAGTTACTGTAAATGGAGTTGAAACCTCATTTGTTATCACTGATCAATACCAGATTGCAATTATTGGAGATGAAAATGTTGTTTTTCAATATCAGAAAACAAAGTTTATGATTCATTGGACAAGTGAGAACATTTACATTACAGTAGGCCATGAGTTTGAAAATCAAACATGTGGTTTATGTGGGACTTACAATCAAAATAAGCAAGATGATTTTCACACTCGGTCTGACTCAGTTGAAACAAGTGTGACAGCGTTCACACAAGCTTGGATATATAATGATAATGATGTGAACCAAGATCCATTAAAATGCCATTCATCTCTTTGGGAAATCAGTGAAAAACCTTGTCAGATTTATGCAACTAATTTACCTTATGCAAAAGATAGTTGTAGCATTATAAACAATTTATCTGGGCCTTTTGCTGCATGTCATAATGTTGTTCCGCCATCTTTTCACTATGAAAGTTGTTTGCAAGATGCATGCAAATGTCAAAACTGCTATTGTAGTGTAGTTTCTCAATACGCAAAGCTATGCATGGATAAAGGGATTTTAGTTCATGGATGGAGAGATGAAACAAAAGAATGCTGTAAGAATTTTTACATAACAATGTTATTAATCTTTATGCAATGATATATTTTTTTTAATGTTATTTTAAAGTTCTCTAAACTTTGATGGTAAATTTTTGATTTTTTAAAAAAAAATTATTTTTTTAAGCTATGAATTGTCCTGCACCAAAAATTAATAGACAATGCAATACAGATGTAAGCGGGTTAACATTAAAGTGTCCAGCTACATGTCTGGATATTTCAACAAATGATACTGATGCTTGTTCAATGTAAGTTGTATGTTTTTTTAGTATTTTAAAACATTTTATTTAAAATATAGAAATCTATGCATAAGTGGTAAATAAAGTTTGTAAATGAGAAGAACTTTTTCTTTTAAAAATTTTAAATATTTTAAGAGAAAATTTGTTCGAAAATTTCAATAATGGTGTCAACTTTAGTTCAAATGTTTTTAGTAAAAATGCTTATTAACGGACATGATTTCTTTTTTTCTTTTTTTTTTTTTTTGATTCTTTTGACAATTTTTTCAAAAGAAAAATTGTTATCTAAAGTAGAGTATTCTAATAATGCCAGTTGAATGTTCATTAAGCTCAGCCAAAAACTTTTTAAGTGGTATGAGAGCATCCTGAGTGTGTGTAATGGTGTGTGGTGTGAGAGTATCTTAAGTTGCATTATAGTGTATGGTGTGAGAGTATTTTAGATATGTGTAATGGTGTGCAATGTGAGAGTCTTGATAAGGCATTATAGTGCGAGAATGTCTTATGGTGTGCAATGTGAGAGTCTTGATAAGGCATTATAGTGCGAGAATGTCTTGAATGTGTGTAATGGTATATGGTCTGAGAGTATCTGGAGTGTGTGTAATGGTATATGGTCTGAAGGTATCTGGAGTTTGTGTTGAAGTGCATGGAATTAGAGTGTGCGTAATACTGTGAGTGTCCTAAATTCTTAGTAATATATTATGTTTAATGATTTTTATTATGTCAAAGCAAAAAGAGCTTTCAATACACCAGATTAAAAAATTGATTGTTTTATTAGCCAAAAATAAAAATAATTTTTTTTTTTCTTTGTAAAAAATTATATAAATTTTTTATGTTGTAAGATTTTAATTTAACAAATGTTATAAAGTATTTTAAGTATTTTAAGTATTTTAAATAATTTTAAACACTAACTGAAGAAGCTAATTAATTAAATCAAAATTTAAAATTAAAAACAAATATATGCAAAATTACATGTTTTAAAGTCTTGTGTATTTTTGACAAGCTAAATTATAGTTTATTATTATCTATTTTTGTTAACGTTCATCAAGAATATTTTAATTATAGTTTTCTTGCTTAGTTGGACTAAAAACTGTCTTTTTGATTTTATGCTGTAAAACTTTGATTTGAATAGTGAACATGTTAAAATTGTTGCTTATTTTAGTTTGTAAATTTTTTTGTAAAGTTTGTAAAAGTTGGTATATCAGGATATTTTTATAGATTGTCAAAACAAGTTTAAATTTCTTACTTGTAGTCGAGGTTGTGTTGAAGGATGCTTCTGTCCAGAAGGTTATTTTGAAGATAACAATCAAGAATGTGTGAAAAAAGAGAAATGTCCGTGTTTTCATAACAATCTTATTTATCAATTTGGTGAAACAAGACAAGATCGCTGTAATAACTGGTATTTATTTATTTTATTATTTAAATGTTTTTGTTTTTTCCATTTCGAAAATAATTATTCAAATTACACTTGTGTTTTTTAAATAAGATATTTGGTAAAATATTTTTTTAGTACATGTGTTGGAGGAAAATTTGAATGCACAAATATAAATTGTGAAGGTTAGATTTTATTATGCATGCTAAAGTTACTTCTAACAAAGCTAAAGTTACTTCTAAAGTTACTTCTAAAGTTACTTATGACCTTTATAATGATCTTTTTCTCTTTAAGAAAATATGTGTTGGTTGAAAGATATTTTAGGGCTCTGAGCCCTTACTGCATTATCAGTCTTAAGCCTTTTCAAGAATGAATCTTTCATGTTCCTAAACAATTTCCTAATGTATTGCATAGGAAATTTTGGTTTTGCAAAACATTAGAAGCACATTAATAAGAGAGAAAAATCTTCTCTCTTAATAATATGCTGGAACTTTTAGAGGCCATTAGCATTTTTCAATAATTTTTTGTATATATTGGCATAATATATGCATAATAAATTTGTACTCCGTGTGTGTAAAATTTTAACTAAAAGCATTTGTTTACTATTACTTGTTAAATTATTTTTTAGGTCATTGTGAAGAAAAAGGTCTTCAATATTCTGATTGTGGCTTGACTTGTTCAAACTTTAAACTTACTAAACAAGATTTGCGATGTCAATCAGGCTGTTTTTGTCGAGATGGAAAAGTTATGCATGAAAATGGATCATGTGTTGAGCCAAACACTCAGTGTCAGTGCAAAGAGGCTGAACAATTTTACAACATGGGTGATACTTCTCCTTCAGATTGTGCTAAGTAAAAATATTTTTACTATTTAATATTAGAAGAACTTTTGTATAGAATATTATTTTTCAAATTTTTATTGTGCATGAATAATATGTTTTGTTAGGGTATGCAATGGTGATCGAACTTGGAAACAGCTTTCTGGTGTAGATGCTAAGCCTCAGTATGATTGTGCAGCATTTGGTCAAATGCATTATCGTACATTTGATGGGAAAATGTATAAGTTTGATGGTGGAAAATGCCAATATATAATGATGTCTGATTGTAAAAAAAATGGTCAAAGTCAGTTCTGTGACCTACTTCAAGCAAACTTTAATGTACGAGTTCGCAATACAAGATGCATTGATAGTTATGAGCAATATATGTGCAAAGAAGTAACAATTGAGATGCGAATGACTGATGGAAGTATGGCAGAAATTGTTTTGCTACAAGAAAATGTTGATGTTTATCATCATGAAACAAAACTTTCTTTTAAAAAAGGAAATTATCCTCAGCCATTAAAAAATGTTATCGATGGACTTGAAATTTTTAAGGTATTTTCTATAAATTTTTTCTCTAATGGTTACAAAAAAAATTAAATTAATGGTTACAAAAAAAAATAACAGTAACAGTAATTTTATAAATAATATAGAATTACTATTACTGTTAATATTAATAATAATGATAATAACAGTAATAATAATAATAATAATAATAATAATAATAATAATAATAGTAATAATAATAACAGTAGTAATAATAATAAAATGATTAACATTTTGATATTGATTAGTTTTATAACATTTTTGCTTTAGTCTGGATTATTCATTATTGTACGTGCGTATAAGCTGGATTATACAGTTAAATATGATCAACACAATCGTGTCTATGTTATACCTGGTGTTAAGCATAAATGGAGTGGAAATTTTGCTGGTCTTTGTGGAAATTTTAATGGTAAAGATGAAGATGATTTTCAAAAACTTGATAATTTGCCAGCTGATAATGCTTTGCAGTTTGCAAAGTCTTGGACTGATGAAGCATCTAGTTGTTCACCACCAATAGACTTAGATACATGTACTGCTAATCCAGAATATCTTCCTTGGGCACAGAAAGGTGATTATAAAAATATTACTATATACACACATGCATATATATATATATATATATATATATATATATATATATATATATATATCATATATATATATATATATACACATATATATATATATATACACATATATATATATATATATATATATATATATATATATATATATATATATATATATATATATATATAATATTATATTAAATTACATATATGTATATGTATTTTGTCAAAGCAATTAAATTAATGCGGAAGTACATTAAATTTTATTGTTTTTAAAAAAAATTGCAATAATAATGACTAGAAAGTTTTTTTTGATTAATGGTATTTTTGTTTTTATTTTATTAAAATATATTTTTAAAACATGCGTGGAGTGTTGGTACATTGACTATCTTATAAATTGCTGCTACAAGGGAGTGTTGCTTAAATTATGTTAGTGTATTCTACAAATAGAGTGCTCAATGTTCTTAAAGAACAAAGTGATAATAAATAAGTAAAAACACTTATCTAGTTTTATTTTTCAACAACTTGTTTCTCCATCAGTAGGTTCATCGGAGGGAATGTCTAAGCATCAAAAAATTTAAATTATAGCAAAAATATTTCACAGGAAGTTTGGAATTGTTATAATAAATTATGTAAAAACTTTAGTTATTTTTTATTTATTGCATCAACTACATTAAAATTAAAAAATTAATTATGAAAAAGAGTTTTTTAGAATTAAGATAATTTTAGTCTGATCATTTGTTTTTATAATTTTTGAAAAGGTACTTATTTTCATGTCTGCATTTAGAAATTAATTTTTTTGATTTTTTGTTTAGTAAATTTTTTTGATCCTTGTGAGTAATAATTTCAATTTTTTCTTGTATACTATGTTAACAAAATTAATTGTAATTAACATTATTAACAATCAGAGTTTATTATTTTATTTTTTTAATTGTTTTTTTTTTTTTAATCATTTTTACAATAAATTTTTAGTAAGTATAGAGCATCATTATCTAAATTTTTTTTAAATTGACTTTAAGCTTCTCTTAAATTTGCTTAGAAAGCAAGATATACATAGTAAAATTGTTTTTTGACATTGACGTTAAAATTAATAGTAGATTTTGTAAGTAGCAGTTTCATTACTTCTTTTTTTTTTTCAGCACAAGAACATGAACTATAGCTTTTTTACGTCTCTTTTTTTTTTTCAGGGCTTTCAGAATCAATTTCAATATTTTTAAATTTTTGAGATGTGTTTTGAATTAGTTTAAAATTTAGGAGTAAAATTAATTTTTAGAGCATAATGGCTATTAAATTTTATTTGTGTAAGGCTAGGATTTCATAAACCTCAAATGGTATTCCTCTTTGTATCCTCCTCAGATGACAATCATCTTTGTATCCTCCTCAGATGGTAATCCTCCTTGTAGTATTATCATAATGAAACTCTCCTGAGTTGCAGGTTATGGTAGGAAAAAAATGTCATTATGGGAGACCATCTAAAACCATACAAGTGCATTATGGGAACCCATCTAAAACCATACTAGTGCATTATGGGAACCCATCTAAAACCATACAAGTGCATTACGGGAACCCATTAAAAACCATACAAGTGCAGAGCCATGGATGTTAAACTTAAAAAAAAAGGAAAAAAAATTGTGTAGCTTCCTTCAAATATCTCTATCAAAATAGTGGACTGTATTTAGCAGTTTTATTTACTTAGCCTTCTAGTTTGTGTTCCTAAATAGGACCATTCTTTTTCTTGTTTGGAATTAATATTAGCACATAAGCTAAATATGGTACACATTTCAAATATGTTACACATTTCAAATATGATACACATTTTAATTATGGTATACATTTCAATTATGGTACACATTTCAAATATGGTACACATTTCAAATATGTTACACATTTCAAATATGTTACACATTTCAAATATGATACACATTTCAAATATGGTACACATTTCAAATATGGTACACATTTCTACTACATTAAAAGAATATATTTTTAAATTTAAAAAGTTTGGGAAACGGGTTACAGAGTATTCAGAATTCTGAAAAAAATGGCAAGAGTCTGGGTCAGACTATGATTCCATGACTTATCCAAGATGAGAAAGAGGATAAAGAATATAAGAGAAAGAGAAAGGACACATGATAAGATAAAATTGTAAAATTGTTTTTAGTATATTCAAAAAGGATATTGTTATAATATTTATATTAATAAATTTATTTATTTCTTACAGTTATTATACTGAAATACTTGCCATTTTTAAATGTATTATAAAAACCAATGAAATATTTTGCAACAGTATGCTGGAAAATATGATTTTTCCTTCATAAATATTAATTTTGGTCAGCAAATTTGCCAGTCTGTAACAAAATGATGTTGGCACTATAATGTAATGTTTGATACATATTATGTCTTTAGCATTTTATCTAAAAGCAAGATTTTAATTTTTTTTAAGGATGTAACATCATTAAAACAGGAAATTTCACTACTTGCCATAAAGCAGTTAATCCAGAACCTTTTGTTGAATCTTGTATGCAAGAAACTTGCTTGTGCAAGTCTGGGGGTGATTGTGCTTGCTTTTGCTCTGCAGTATCAGCATATGTTCAGGAATGTAACAGGCATGGTGTCCCAATATATTGGAGAAGAGAAGGACTTTGCAGTAAGTACATTAGCTATGTTAAGAAGGATGTTAGGTAGACCTATTTATGTTATATTATAGCAAAATTTTGTTTTTTTGTTTTATAATTTAAAAAAGTTATTACTTTCAAGTACAAATGAAATTTCATTGATGACATCATACTGATATAGCCATAGATAAGTGTAGCCATAGAGATGTTTTTATAATAAAATTATTTTTTTTATTTCTTCTTTTTCTTTTACTTTTATTTTTTTAAAAGCACCAGAGCAAAAATTGTATACATAAAATTTAAAGGTCCACATATAAGTACAGTCCTTAATCAGGGATTATCTTTTTCGGATATTTCGAAATTCCAGATATTTTTCTTAACTTGTAGTTTTTCCGGATATTTAAAATGTTTTCCATACATACAAGTTTAGGTGTACTTTTTTGTAATATATTTATTTGTTAAGCTTTTTCAATCATCACTCATGGAAAAATTAAGAAAATTTTGGAAAAAATATTGGAAACAACTCAACTAAATCCAAAATTCAAATTTATCTGATATGTTTATCCCACAGGTAAAAGGACAATTCTACTTGCATCTGCAACCTTGCATCTGCAATTTATCATTATGACTTTTGAAAAGAGAAAAATCTTTCTATACTGTTAATAAATTTAATCCTGCTACATGAAAAAAACTAAAATATTTGTAATTTTTATTAAATTTATTTGTAAATAATGCTACTAAAATCCTCTGGTAATTTTAATATATGATTTGTAACAGCCTTAGTGCAGTGTTTACCGCACTTGCTTCAAAAGCTAACGATCCTTGTTTAACGCCATCTCTAGGCAAGTTTTATAAAATTGGTAAGAAAGGAGGCATGAACTTTCTTTCAAATGTTCTTCCATGGTGCTCTGTGATGAGACCATAAAGACTTGTTGGCCCACCTAAAATAAAAAAATTTTAAAAAAAAGTTAAAAAGAAAATAAGTGAAATTATATTCCGGATTTTTTCCAGATATTTTACCCGAACAATTTTCTGCATTTTAAATATATGACCTGGATGATCCATGTTAATACACATCAATAAATAAGTGGATTGTTGACTGGATAGTGCTAATTAGTATGTAGATTATTGAATGGATAGAACTAGTTTAGACAGTCCTAATATTTTCTTTAAATTAATTTTAGACTAAGTTAAAACATCCAGTTTTTTTTTCAGAAAACAATGTTGTTTTTTTTGTGTTTTTTTTTGCCATAATAAATTTTATATTTATTTCTATATAAAAATATACTGAAGCCCCTACCTACTCTATTTCAGCATTTCTAGACCTAAGTATAAAACAATTTATTTATATATATTTAAATTATAGAGGTTTATATATATATATATATATATATATATATATATATATATATATATATATATATATATATATATATATATATATATATATACATACATATATGCAACATTTTGATAAATAACTTTAGAATTGGATTGTTGTGATCCTTGTGGACATTCATATGGATATTATGCAGATAACAAAATACCACAAACGTGTAATAAGGAAGAAAAAAAATGTGATCCAAAAGAGCGATGCTGTAAGGGTGCTATTGTTGAGGGGTGCGGTTGTCCTGAAGGAACATATGATGACGGCCATCATTGTCAAAACATTACTAAAGAAGATAATATATTGTGTTCTTCATCTATTATTCAACATACATCCAGTACAATGGCACCATCCATTTTTTCTTCATATTCAATTTCTTCTACTCCACAAAAAACAAAAACTCCGTTATTAAGTAGTACTGCTGAGTTACTAAGTTCTTCAGCAATAGTAAATAGCATAGTTACATCACAAATCCAATCATCAGAGTCAATACATTTAATAAGTACAAGTATGTTACCTCCTTCTGTGGCAACGGAAACACTTAAAGTTCAAACTACATTACAATCAGTATTCAGTACCATAGTTGAATCATCATTTTCAACATTGATAATATCATCTATTAAATCATCAGAAAACATACAAAGTACCAGTGTTACTGAAAGTCAGAAAGTTAAGACATCATTTGTAACAGAACCAACTACAACAGTGTTTGTAACTTCAATTACTCCACCAGTGACTACAGTTGTTGCAAGTACTGCTGTGCCACCACCAGCTTCTTCTGTTGAAACAGTTGTAGAGACATCAGCTGAGGTTTACAAAACTTCGTCTTATTTGGTTTCAGTATCCAGTGAAAGCACTGAACTCCCTCCACCAACATCTTATATTGAAACACTTTACTCTACTGCATTTGTTCATCCTACAACATCAGTT
The DNA here is from genome assembly GCF_022113875.1 of Hydra vulgaris. Lineage (NCBI taxonomy): Eukaryota > Metazoa > Cnidaria > Hydrozoa > Anthoathecata > Hydridae > Hydra > Hydra vulgaris. The sequence goes on from NC_061163.1 coordinate 50,703,564, forward strand.
GAGGTTCCCGAAACAAGTTCTAGTGAATATACTGAGTCGATTTCAACTAGCGTTTTACCTGAGACATCTTTTATTTTTATTACATCAACATACTCCTTTATTGAACCATCATCATCTATTGTGGAGATTTCTAGTAGCACTGAGTTTGTTTTACCAACTAGCTCTATTGAACAGACAATCATTGTAGAATCAAGCACTGATGTTACTGAGAGTCAGAAAGTTAAGACATCATTTGTAACAGAACCAACTACAACAGTGTTTGTAACTTCAATTACTCCACCAGTGACTACAGTTGTTGCAAGTACTGCTGTGCCCCCACCAGCTTCTTCTGTTGAAACAGTTGTAGAGACATCAGCTGAGGTTTACAAAACTTCATCTTATTTGGTTTCAGTATCCAGTGAAAGCACTGAACTCCCTCCACCAACATCCTATATTGAAACACTTTACTCTACTGCATTTGTTCATCCTACTACATCAGTTGAGGTTCCCGAAACGAGTTCTAGTGAATATACTGAGTCGATTTCAACTAGCGTTTTACCTGAGACATCTTTTATTTCTATTACATCAACATACTCCTTTGTTGAACCATCATCTATTGTAGAGATTTCTAGTAGCGCTGAGTTTGTTTTACCAACTAGCTCTATTGAACAGACAGTCATTGTAGAATCAAGCACTGATGTTACTGAGAGTCAGAAAGTTAAGACGTCATTTGTAACAGAACCAACTACAACAGTGTTTGTAACTTCAATTACTCCACCAGTGACTACAGTTGTTGCAAGTACTGCTGTGCCCCCACCAGCTTCTTCTGTTGAAACAGTTGTAGAGACATCAGCTGAGGTTTACAAAACTTCATCTTATTTGGTTTTAGTATCCAGTGAAAGCACTGAACTCCCTCCACCAACATCCTATATTGAAACACTTTACTCTACTGCATTTGTTCATCCTACTACATCAGTTGAGGTTCCCGAAACGAGTTCTAGTGAATATACTGAGTCGATTTCAACTAGCGTTTTACCTGAGACATCTTTTATTTCTATTACATCAACATACTCCTTTGTTGAACCATCATCTATTGTAGAGATTTCTAGTAGCGCTGAGTTTGTTTTACCAACTAGCTCTATTGAACAGACAGTCATTGTAGAATCAAGCACTGATGTTACTGAGAGTCAGAAAGTTAAGACGTCATTTGTAACAGAACCAACTACAACAGTGTTTGTAACTTCAATTACTCCACCAGTGACTACAGTTGTTGCAAGTACTGCTGTGCCCCCACCAGCTTCTTCTGTTGAAACAGTTGTAGAGACATCAGCTGAGGTTTACAAAACTTCATCTTATTTGGTTTCAGTATCCAGTGAAAGCACTGAACTCCCTCCACCAACATCCTATATTGAAACACTTTACTCTACTGCATTTGTTCATCCTACTACATCAGTTGAGGTTCCCGAAACGAGTTCTAGTGAATATACTGAGTCGATTTCAACTAGCGTTTTACCTGAGACATCTTTTATTTCTATTACATCAACATACTCCTTTGTTGAACCATCATCTATTGTAGAGATTTCTAGTAGCGCTGAGTTTGTTTTACCAACTAGCTCTATTGAACAGACAGTCATTGTAGAATCAAGCACTGATGTTACTGAGAGTCAGAAAGTTAAGACATCATTTGTAACAGAACCAACTACAACAGTGTTTGTAACTTCAATTACTCCACCAGTGACTACAGTTGTTGCAAGTACTGCTGTGCCCCCACCAGCTTCTTCTGTTGAAACAGTTGTAGAGACATCAGCTGAGGTTTACAAAACTTCATCTTATTTGGTTTTAGTATCCAGTGAAAGCACTGAACTCCCTCCACCAACATCCTATATTGAAACACTTTACTCTACTGCATTTGTTCATCCTACTACATCAGTTGAGGTTCCCGAAACGAGTTCTAGTGAATATACTGAGTCGATTTTAACTAGCGTTTTACCTGAGACATCTTTTATTTCTATTACATCAACATACTCCTTTGTTGAACCATCATCTATTGTAGAGATTTCTAGTAGCGCTGAGTTTGTTTTACCAACTAGCTCTATTGAACAGACAGTCATTGTAGAATCAAGCACTGATGTTACTGAGAGTCAGAAAGTTAAGACGTCATTTGTAACAGAACCAACTACAACAGTGTTTGTAACTTCAATTACTCCACCAGTGACTACAGTTGTTGCAAGTACTGCTGTACCCCCACCAGCTTCTTCTGTTGAAACAGTTGTAGAGACATCAGCTGAAGTTTACAAAACTTCATCTTATTTGGTTTCAGTATCCAGTGAAAGCACTGAACTCCCTCCACCAACATCCTATATTGAAACACTTTACTCTACTGCATTTGTTCATCCTACTACATCAGTTGAGGTTCCCGAAACGAGTTCTAGTGAATATACTGAGTCGATTTCAACTAGCGTTTTACCTGAGACATCTTTTATTTCTATTACATCAACATACTCCTTTGTTGAACCATCATCTATTGTAGAGATTTCTAGTAGCGCTGAGTTTGTTTTACCAACTAGCTCTATTGAACAGACAGTCATTGTAGAATCAAGCACTGATGTTACTGAGAGTCAGAAAGTTAAGACATCATTTGTAACAGAACCAACTACAACAGTGTTTGTAACTTCAATTACTCCACCAGTGACTACAGTTGTTGCAAGTACTGCTGTGCCACCACCAGCTTCTTCTGTTGAAACAGTTGTAGAGACATCAGCTGAGGTTTACAAAACTTCATCTTATTTGGTTTCAGTATCCAGTGAAAGCACTGAACTCCCTCCACCAACATCCTATATTGAAACACTTTACTCTACTGCATTTGTTCATCCTACTACATCAGTTGAGGTTCCCGAAACGAGTTCTAGTGAATATACTGAGTCGATTTCAACTAGCGTTTTACCTGAGACATCTTTTATTTCTATTACATCAACATACTCCTTTGTTGAACCATCATCTATTGTAGAGATTTCTAGTAGCGCTGAGTTTGTTTTACCAACTAGCTCTATTGAACAGACAGTCATTGTAGAATCAAGCACTGATGTTACTGAGAGTCAGAAAGTTAAGACATCATTTGTAACAGAACCAACTACAACAGTGTTTGTAACTTCAATTACTCCACCAGTGACTACAGTTGTTGCAAGTACTGCTGTGCCACCACCAGCTTCTTCTGTTGAAACAGTTGTAGAGACATCAGCTGAGGTTTACAAAACTTCGTCTTATTTGGTTTCAGTATCCAGTGAAAGCACTGAACTCCCTCCACCAACATCTTATATTGAAACACTTTACTCTACTGCATTTGTTCATCCTACAACATCAGTTGAGGTTCCCGAAACTAGTTCTAGTGAATATACTGAGTCGATTTCAACTAGCGTTTTACCTGAGACATCTTTTATTTTTATTACATCAACATACTCCTTTATTGAACCATCATCATCTATTGTGGAGATTTCTAGTAGCACTGAGTTTGTTTTACCAACTAGCTCTATTGAACAGACAATCATTGTAGAATCAAGCACTGATGTTACTGAGAGTCAGAAAGTTAAGACATCATTTGTAACAGAACCAACTACAACAGTGTTTGTAACTTCAATTACTCCACCAGTGACTACAGTTGTTGCAAGTACTGCTGTGCCACCACCAGCTTCTTCTGTTGAAACAGTTGTAGAGACATCAGCTGAGGTTTACAAAACTTCGTCTTATTTGGTTTCAGTATCCAGTGAAAGCACTGAACTCCCTCCACCAACATCTTATATTGAAACACTTTACTCTACTGCATTTGTTCATCCTACAACATCAGTTGAGGTTCCCGAAACAAGTTCTAGTGAATATACTGAGTCGATTTCAACTAGCGTTTTACCTGAGACATCTTTTATTTTTATTACATCAACATACTCCTTTATTGAACCATCATCATCTATTGTGGAGATTTCTAGTAGCACTGAGTTTGTTTTACCAACTAGCTCTATTGAACAGACAATCATTGTAGAATCAAGCACTGATGTTACTGAGAGTCAGAAAGTTAAGACATCATTTGTAACAGAACCAACTACAACAGTGTTTGTAACTTCAATTACTCCACCAGTGACTACAGTTGTTGCAAGTACTGCTGTGCCCCCACCAGCTTCTTCTGTTGAAACAGTTGTAGAGACATCAGCTGAGGTTTACAAAACTTCATCTTATTTGGTTTCAGTATCCAGTGAAAGCACTGAACTCCCTCCACCAACATCCTATATTGAAACACTTTACTCTACTGCATTTGTTCATCCTACAACATCAGTTGAGGTTCCCGAAACGAGTTCTAGTGAATATTCTGAGTCGATTTCAACTAGCGTTTTACCTGAGACATCTTTTATTTTTATTACATCAACATACTCCTTTATTGAACCATCATCATCTATTGTGGAGATTTCTAGTAGCACTGAGTTTGTTTTACCAACTAGCTCTATTGAACAGACAATCATTGTAGAATCAAGCACTGATGTTACTGAGAGTCAGAAAGTTAAGACATCATTTGTAACAGAACCAACTACAACAGTGTTTGTAACTTCAATTACTCCACCAGTGACTACAGTTGTTGCAAGTACTGCTGTGCCCCCACCAGCTTCTTCTGTTGAAACAGTTGTAGAGACATCAGCTGAGGTTTACAAAACTTCATCTTATTTGGTTTCAGTATCCAGTGAAAGCACTGAACTCCCTCCACCAACATCCTATATTGAAACACTTTACTCTACTGCATTTGTTCATCCTACATCATCAGTTGAGGTTCCCGAAACGAGTTCTAGTGAATATACTGAGTCGATTTCAACTAGCGTTTTACCTGAGACATCTTTTATTTTTATTACATCAACATACTCCTTTATTGAACCATCATCATCTATTGTGGAGATTTCTAGTAGCACTGAGTTTGTTTTACCAACTAGCTCTATTGAACAGACAATCATTGTAGAATCAAGCACTGATGTTACTGAGAGTCAGAAAGTTAAGACATCATTTGTAACAGAACCAACTACAACAGTGTTTGTAACTTCAATTACTCCACCAGTGACTACAGTTGTTGCAAGTACTGCTGTACCCCCACCAGCTTCTTCTGTTGAAACAGTTGTAGAGACATCAGCTGAAGTTTACAAAACTTCATCTTATTTGGTTACAGTATCCAGTGAAAGCACTGAACTCCCTCCACCAACATCCTATATTGAAACACTTTACTCTACTGCATTTGTTCATCCTACTACATCAGTTGAGGTTCCCGAAACTAGTTCTAGTGAATATACTGAGTCGATTTCAACTAGCGTTTTACCTGAGACATCTTTTATTTTTATTACATCAACATACTCCTTTGTTGAACCATCATCATTTATTGTTGAGATTTCTAGTAGCACTGAGTTTGTTTTACCAACTAGCAGTATTGAACAGACATCAGAATCATTTTCGTCTACAGATTTTTTTACTTCTTTTCCTTCATCAACATTTGTTTTGCCATCTCCAACCAGTACTTTTGTTTTTCCTTCAGATTTGGTAAGCATTTTTTTTTTTTTTTTGCTTTAATTTTTTTTTTTTTTTTCTTATATAATTAATTTTTCTTTTTTGTTTTTAAAAGTCTTTTTTCAATTTTAAGGTACTTAAGTATTTAAATGTTTTTATGCCTGTACAAACTTATACAAACGTGTTGTCGTTACTTAAATTATCTGATCCAATATTCTGAAATCTTTTTTTTTTACAAATCTTTTTTTACAAATTCTTTTGATATTGTCAACAATATTATTTCTATGCTTGGGTGCAAAGAAAAGCCTAATTTGTTTATTATTATCTATTTTTTGTTGTTTTTGTAACATTTGTAAAGACTCAGTTTTGTGCTTGTTTTTGAACTGATATGTAGTATTATCAATATAAGTTTTTGTGTTGATTTTGGCAGTTGTTCTAAGGTTGCATCCATAAAAAGAATAATAACAAATTCAAATAACATTGATAATATTCAGCTGAAGTGGAGAATGACATTGGAGTCTAGCTGTAATAAGAAGTTCATTTATTTAAATGCATTTAAAGTTCTCTGCAAAATCAATTCTTATGATTGATTTATTAGAATTTAGTTTCATAACTTTATTCATTTGATGGTATACTTGTAACTTTTATGCATGATCCAAATTGTCAGGAGTTCATATAATTCAATATTAGTTTACTTACTTCCCAGACTTCTTTAGATTCGCAGACTTTCTCAGTATTGCAATAAACGTTAGGATTAATTTCTTAATTCAGTTTTTAGTTTTTTAGCCAAGTTGGTTACTTCATTACTTAAATTCTTTATTCCATACTCCAAAATTTCAATATTTAGTGTATCCATACAATATTTGCAATGGTTCATGAAGCCCTTAGTAAGTGGATTCTCATATGCCAAATTTAAGTGGATGTCTGTATGTCAACAAATAATTAAATAGAGGGTGTAACTTTTTAAAAGCAACTAATTTTGAAGCATGTTTTCGTGAATAAAAACATATTTTGTGAATGGAAAACTCTTTTGTTAATAAAGAAAATGCAAATATTATGTGGTACTTTAGTGATTGACAAAATATGGTCTTAAGTAGAAAATTGTTAATCCAATAACAATTTTTTTTTTTTTTTTTTTGAAAATAAACTTTGTTAACAAATAACTCTAAGTTTTATCCAACTCCATCCTCACTTTAACAAAATTTGATGCTCTACTTATATCATTACTTAGACTAAAAATTTTTGGTGACTTTATATCATCAGGTAAACTTTTACAGTTTGCCTGATGAATTTGGTGTTATCAAACTTTTACAGTTGCTACAATCTAACTTAATTAGCGGTTGACTTTCAGCTATTAATGTTTTCAAAATGGCTGCAATTTGTTCTGAAGATTCTATTAAAGCATTTTTTACTCTTTTCATTAACTTAACATTGACTTGAGGACAAGAAAAGAATTTTTTAATTGTGTAGCAATTTTTTCATTCCTTTTTTTATCTCTATACTTCATTTGACTTTCAATATTTTTCTAATTTCTTGTTTTTCTTTGCTTATCATTGAGCAAACTTTTAAATTTTTAAATTTTTAAATAAACTGCATTAAGAGGTCTGTTTTGCTGTGGATTATGTTTCCTCCATATCACAGTTTTTTATTTGATGTCTTGCTTTATGAAAACAAAATTTTATTTATGTACTACGATAAAACTCTGGCATGTTTGAATTTTTAAATTTGAAATTTATTTTATTTTTTCATGATAATTTATTAACTTGAAATTTATAAGTTGTACAAAAATGTTGGACAAAAATATTTCTATAATCTGTTGAGATAAAATAATATATAAAAAAAAAACAAGAAAAAAATTTCTTTTAAATGAGAAAGTTGTTTACCCTAACCAAAAGCCTGAGTTGATATACAGGCACTTCTTGCATGTTCTACCTTTTCATTCAATGAATGTACACTTCTTGCGTGTTCTTCCTATTTCATTCAATGTATATACGCTCTTTGTATGTTTTATCTATTAATAAAGGCATAAAATAAAAATAAAAACAATTCTGCATTAAAAAAAAAGATTTAAGTCAATTAAATTTGTGTTTTTGCGGTAACTTAAAAACATTTTATTCACAATTATTTTAATGGCTTTGGATTTAACACTGAAATGTTAGGTAAAATTTAAAGTTATTTGTTGTCAAAAAATCATTTTTAATTAATTTTCATTTTTTTTTTTTTTGCAAAATTTTTTCCTTTTTCACCATTTCCCTTTTTTTTTAAAAAACTGTTTGGATTTAGGTGGGCAAAAAAAGTTGGCAAATGCATATTTATATGAATCGCTAACTTGAAAAAGGGGACATATTATGTAAATTTTTGCAGGACATGTCCCCTTTTTCCCCTTTTCCCCTTTTTTCAAGTTAACGATTCATATATGCTATAGTAGGTGTGTGTATACATACATATAAACATACATATATACATATATATATATACATATATATATATATATATATATATATATATATATATATATATATATATATTTATTTATATATATATATATTTATATATATATATATATATATATATATATATATATATATATATATATATGTATATATATATATATACATATATATATATATATATATATATATATATATATATATATATATATATGTATATATATATATGTATATATATATATAAATATATATATATAAATATATGTATATATATATATAAATATATATATATACACATATATATATGTATATATGTATGTATATATATATATATATATGTTTAAGTTTTGATATGGGCAGTCGTGGTGTAGTGGTTAGAGCTCTAGCCTCAGAATCAAGAGATCTGAGGTTTGATGCCAGCTCTGATCACATTTGCAGCATTGGTAATTGGGAAGCTTTAACTTTATAGTTAAATATGCTTTTGCAGTACTCTGTGATAAGATTGTAAGGATCTTTTGAAGTACCTTATAACTCCCTCCTAACACACAGTGTTGAGTTTTATAAAATAATGGAATCTGTTTCATTTGCTTTTAGTTTAAATTTAAATTACATTTTTACACATTATTTACATTTTTACACATTGTTTACATTTAAACACATTATTACAAAGTGCAAGGCACAGAGTTTTAACAGTTTTTAGGTAAAAAATTTATTAACTTTTCATTTGTCTTCATCTTCTAGGATTAATTCTTACTTCTGATTTTTCTTGGATCACCATACATCAAATCAATTGCAAAATTAGCATCTGCTAAGGTTGTATCTCTTTATTGTGCTTGTCACTTTCTTACTCAAGATTCAAGATTCTTTATCTCTATAAATCTCAAATTCGTCCTTGTATTAAATACTGTTGCCATATCTGGGGCGGATCTTCTAATGATGCCCTTTCTTGTTTTTCTTATCATAAAACGTTATGATTTCATGCACAAATGTGTGAACTCTGATGATGTATGGAACGCAACAAACAAGTTTTAATTATGAACAATGTGATAAGGACTTCTTGAGGCACCTGAAAAAAAAAAAGTGAAAATCTGATCATAAAACTTTTCATAATAAATAAATCAGCTTATGAATTAGTTTTTAATAAGTTAGAAAATAAAAATGAAATTTGAAAAGAAAATTACAATACAAGTTCAAAATATTACAACAAAACTAATTGCAAATGAATAATATGCATAGAATAATGAATAAAATAATTAAACAAAAAAAATGTAACGATACCATAAAATAATCAAATGTTAGGACATTATATATAATGTAAAGACATATTATGATATATACCATAAAATAATCAACTGAAAACTTTAAAAGCTTACAAAATATATGTGAATGAAGAACATGGGATGATCTTATCGAAATTGAAGAGCATGAAATCATCTTATCCGAAAATACAAATTATTCCAATTCCATACATACACAAAAAGGTATTAAAAAGTTATTAAAAGTAGCCTAATAACTAATAAATTAATAATGATAACTTGAGTAATAATGACTCATTTTTTGATTTGATTTTTAATAACTCATTTTTGAAAAAAATAAGTTCATTAATTTAAAACTAAAAAAAATAAATCATAACAACAAATTGCCTGCACATCTTGAAATAATGGCCATCATTAATTTCCTTTTGTCTCTTTATCAGATGAACAACTAAAGTTTATCTTTTTGTTCTTTTATTTGTTTGTTTTTTACTTTTTGTTCTTTTTTTTGTTTAGTTATATTTAATTAATTGTAAGGCTTTTTTTTCTTTTTTACATTTTTATAAGTAATTTTTTTTTTTATAAATTTTTTTTTAAGCCTTTATCAACTCTTCCTCGATCACTTTTGACAGATAATATAGTGACTCTGTCAACTACTTTGAGTAGCAGTTCATTTGAAGTATTTAAAAAGTCTTCAAGTCAAAAGACCTTGGTTTTTGTAAGTTTATTTTGTAATGATTTTCATAATTTCTTATAAATATTTCAAATTTTGTTCGTAATAAAATTAGCTTCACATGTTTATATTTATAACTATTAGTTTTTCATATTTATTTTTTGATATATTCATCTCCCAGACCAAGATTAATGGGCTCACTAAAGTTTGGCTTCTTTTTTCCTATCTTTTTCTTGTAAAATAAATTTTTATATATAGCTATATAATTTTGGTTTCCAGGCCTAATAATTTTGGTATCCAAGCATAATTTTATTAAATTATCTTTATTTTGGAAGATTGCCCTGATTCTTGTGTCCAGAAACCTTGGGTCTAAACTCAAGGTATCTTATAAAATTTTTATAGGTTGATCTAAAACCATTGAAATAAATTATAACATAATTTTCTCCATTCTTAGCCAATTATGTAACCATTTCAATGGTAAATATATACTTTTTTTTTAAAAACTGTACAAGTTATAATTTTATTTTTAGAAAAAATTTAAAGTAAATAAATATTTTTTTTTAATATTAGTGACAAAGTTTATTATTTTTATGTTTCATTGATTTTTTTTTCCTAGCCAACAAAAAGCATACCAACCAAAACAACAAGGTTGCTTCAATCATCAGTTTTGTATATAAGTTCAGCTCCACCAGTGACTATAGTTGTTGCAAGTACTGCTGTGCCCCCACCAGCTTCTTCTGTTGAAACAGTTGTAGAAACATCAGCTGAGGTTTACAAAACTTCATCTTATTTGGTTTCATTATCCAGTGAAAGCACTGAACTCCCTCCACCAACATCTTATATTGAAACACTTTACTCTACTGCATTTGTTCATCCTACAACATCAGTTGAGGTTCCCGAAACAAGTTCTAGTGAATATACTGAGTCGATTTCAACTAGCGTTTTACCTGAGACATCTTTTATTTCTATTACATCAACATACTCCTTTGTTGAGCCATCATCATCTATTGTGGAGATTTCTAGTAGCGCTGAGTTTGTTTTACCAACTAGCTCTATTGAACAGACAGTCATTGTAGAATCAAGCACTGATGTTACTGAGAGTCAGAAAGTTAAGACATCATTTGTAACAGAACCAACTACAACAGTGTTTGTAACTTCAATTACTCCACCAGTGACTACAGTTGTTGCAAGTACTGCTGTGCCACCACCAGCTTCTTCTGTTGAAACAGTTGTAGAGACATCAGCTGAGGTTTACAAAACTTCATCTTATTTGGTTTCAGTATCCAGTGAAAGCACTGAACTCCCTCCACCAACATCTTATATTGAAACACTTTACTCTACTGCATTTGTTCATCCTACTACATCAGTTGAGGTTCCCGAAACGAGTTCTAGTGAATATACTGAGTCGATTTCAACTAGCGTTTTACCTGAGACATCTTTTATTTCTATTACATCAACATATTCCTTTGTTGAGCCATCATCATCTATTTTGGAGATTTCTAGTAGCGCTGAGTTTGTTTTACCAACTAGCTCTATTGAACAGACAGTCATTGTAGAATCAAGTACTGATGTTACTGAGAGTCAGAAAGTTAAGACATCATTTGTAACAGAACCAACTACAACAGTGTTTGTAACTTCAATTACTCCACCAGTGACTACAGTTGTAGCAAGTACTGCTGTGCCACCACCAGCTTCTTCTGTTGAAACAGTTGTAGAGACATCAGCTGAGGTTTACAAAACTTCTTCTTATTTGGTTTCAGTATCCAGTGAAAGCACTGAACTCCCTCCACCAACATCTTATATTGAAACACTTTACTCTACTGCATTTGTTCATCCTACTACATCAGTTGAGGTTCCCGAAACTAGTTCTAGTGAATATACTGATTCGATTTCAACTAGCGTTTTACCTGAGACATCTTTTATTTCTATTACATCAACATACTCCTTTGTTGAGCCATCATCATCTATTGTGGAGATTTCTAGTAGCGCTGAGTTTGTTTTACCAACTAGCTCTATTGAACAGACAGTCATTGTAGAATCAAGCACTGATGTTACTGAGAGTCAGAAAGTTAAGACATCATTTGTAACAGAACCAACTACAACAGTGTTTGTAACTTCAATTACTCCACCAGTGACTACAGTTGTTGCAAGTACTGCTGTGCCACCACCAGCTTCTTCTGTTGAAACAGTTGTAGAGACATCAGCTGAGGTTTACAAAACTTCGTCTTATTTGGTTTCAGTATCCAGTGAAAGCACTGAACTCCCTCCACCAACATCTTATATTGAAACACTTTACTCTACTGCATTTGTTCATCCTACTACATCAGTTGAGGTTCCCGAAACTAGTTCTAGTGAATATACTGAGTCGATTTCAACTAGCGTTTTACCTGAGACATCTTTTATTTCTATTACATCAACATACTCCTTTGTTGAGCCATCATCATCTATTGTGGAGATTTCTAGTAGCGCTGAGTTTGTTTTACCAACTAGCTCTATTGAACAGACAGTCATTGTAGAATCAAGTACTGATGTTACTGAGAGTCAGAAAGTTAAGACATCATTTGTAACAGAACCAACTACAACAGTGTTTGTAACTTCAATTACTCCACCAGTGACTACAGTTGTTGCAAGTACTGCTGTGCCACCACCAGCTTCTTCTGTTGAAACAGTTGTAGAGACATCAGCTGAGGTTTACAAAACTTCGTCTTATTTGGTTTCAGTATCCAGTGAAAGCACTGAACTCCCTCCACCAACATCTTATATTGAAACACTTTACTCTACTGCATTTGTTCATCCTACTACATCAGTTGAGGTTCCCGAAACTAGTTCTAGTGAATATACTGAGTCGATTTCAACTAGCGTTTTACCTGAGACATCTTTTATTTCTATTACATCAACATACTCCTTTGTTGAGCCATCATCATCTATTGTGGAGATTTCTAGTAGCGCTGAGTTTGTTTTACCAACTAGCTCTATTGAACAGACAGTCATTGTAGAATCAAGTACTGATGTTACTGAGAGTCAGAAAGTTAAGACATCATTTGTAACAGAACCAACTACAACAGTGTTTGTAACTTCAATTACTCCACCAGTGACTACAGTTGTTGCAAGTACTGCTGTGCCACCACCAGCTTCTTCTGTTGAAACAGTTGTAGAGACATCAGCTGAGGTTTACAAAACTTCGTCTTATTTGGTTTCAGTATCCAGTGAAAGCACTGAACTCCCTCCACCAACATCTTATATTGAAACACTTTACTCTACTGCATTTGTTCATCCTACTACATCAGTTGAGGTTCCCGAAACTAGTTCCAGTGAATATACAACAGTGTTTGTAACTTCAAAATCATTTAGTACTATTTCGCTTGGAACTTCTTATATTTCTAAAGTGGCAACTTCAGAAGCTTTTTCAAGCAATCCTGGCCCACAATCTACTTTAAGGTTGTTTTCTATTTCAACATTTTCATCTCATTTTGGTACTTTTTCATCAACGTTAAAATATTCAATTTTGCCATCTATTTCTTCTATATCAGTTGTTCCAACATCTTCAGTTTGTAAGTTGTTTTATTTTTTTAAGTTTTTTGTTTTAAATTTCATTAAAATACTTTAATTAGGCATCACTGATGCCTTATTAAGGTAATTTTTTATTTATAATTTTTTGATGGAATTGTAATTAATTGAATTAAATTGGTTGAAAAATATTGAGACCACAAAGAATTTTTTTTATTATGTTTTAGTATGTTTATTTCATTTTTTTTTTAGTTTGCCCTGCTTGTTTCTATAGAGGAAGCTTGTATGGGGTTGGTGAAAGTTGGCAAGACGCTCGTAAATGTACCAACTTTACCTGTACACTTGTTTCTAACCCTTGCTATCCGTCTAATACCAGCGCTCAGATAGAAGCAAAGTCAGAAGTGTGTCAACCGTGTCCTTCTGGATATATATCAGTTACTCGTCCAAATCAGTGTTGTCCAAATTGCAGTACGTTTTTTTTATGAATTTAAATTCTTTTAAAACTATTTTGAGATTGTTCTAAGAGACAATGCTTTAATATCTTTTTATTGCTTATTAGTTTACAATTGTTTTTTGTTAACAAATTTGTTTTTGTTATAAATTTTTATAGAATATTTGCCCGTTTTTAGTACCTTCCGAAAAACCATTTTGTGACCGAAAAGTATTTGGTATGGAAAAATTAGTTGAAGAAGATTCTGAGCTAGGAAGATGCGAATCAACTAAGAAATATTTGATTACAGGATGCGGTGGTTTTTGTGATTCGACAATAAAAGCTGCAGTTGGTAAGAGAGTGTTTACACCTAGCTGTTCCTGTTGTCAACCTTTACGTGTTGTTTCCTTTAATGTGCCAATGGTGTGTGAAGATGGTTATAGGTATACTACCATATTCCATGATATTCAATCATGTAACTGTAGTTCAAGTTGTCATAAAAAGCCAGATCAGATTGAGTTGATAGATACGAATGAAGAAAAGAGAACAATCAGTTTTCAAAAAATTGCAAAACTTAGGAACGATGGACAACAACATCAAAAAAATATTATCGACCATGCTTTTGTTCATTTAAAAAAAAGAAGTCATTAGAACAATTTAAACATTTTGAAATTAAAACATTTTAACATATGTTAAGCATGAAAAAAAAAGTTCTAAAATATTTCTTTGTGTTTTTTTTAAGGTTTTCAAGGTTTTTTTAACGTTTTTAAGGTTTCCATTTTAATTTTTTAGTTTAATTATTGATTTAAGTTTATCACCTACAACGCACAAATGTACTAATATATTTCTTACATTAGCGTTATATTCTTTTACTTGTGGTGATACTAATATTAACTCAATGTGTGTTGTTGTAGTGGTGTAAGTGACAATAAAATAATCATTACATTAGGGGTGGAAAGTTTCAGAGGTGGAAAGTAGCGAATTACATTTACTCACGTTACTGTAATTGAGTAGTTATTTTGAGAATTTCTACTTTTTAAGTATTTTTTTAAATGCGTACTCTTACTTTTGCTTAAGTATTTTTTTTAAACCCTAGATAACTTCTAAACCTAAGCTAAACCCTAGATAACTTCTAAACCTAAGCTAAACCCTAGATAACTTCTGATATTTTTAAATCTATTCCTGCTAATCTAAAAACATACTTTATAAAATTTACAAGATCAAATGTGTTTTCCAAAAATTTATTATTTACTAAATTTAAGTTATACAGAAAAAAAAATTAGCAATTTGTTAAGATATTGTAAAAAAACGTACTATTCGCCTTTTTTAAATAGCAGTCTCAATTATGGAAAAAATACTTGGAAAGAAATTAAGTAAAACATAAGCATCAAACCTTCTACTTAGATCACACTAGTGTTTATATTTAAAAAATAATTTGTAACTATACAAGACAAACTACTTAAAAAACTGTTCCCTCTATATGTGATTTTACTTAAAAAATTTCTTAAAATACTTAGTACTGTTTCTTTTTTCATTGACCTCGTGATTGAAAATGAGGGTCCAATCTTATCATTCTCAATATTCACTGTAAACAGACGCGTTCATGCCGTTAAGTTTTGGCCAAAAAACTTTCAGCGCGAATTGTTTGCGCAACTCTTAAAACTAAATGTCGTGTAGACTGGAATATTTTTACGTTTTGTTCAGTCTACACTAAAATATGCAGTTATGTAACCAAGGATCATGGCTTAATTGCTCAAATATTGATTGTTTTAATGTGTTAATATGTTGAAATAGGAGTTGTATTTTATGTTCATGGAAGAATATATGTATTTTTACATATTCTTCGTATTATTTTAATCATAATAAATAAGTCTACAAAAAGATGCTCAATAAACCACTATGTTAACTCTTCTATACACACAGTTTTACATTTGAAATTGATACTTGCATTAATATCTTTCTTTTTAGCAAGAGATTTTGAAAGTTGGTAAGTATATCTTGAGTTATCTTATTTTTTCTTGTAAAAAATTACATTTTTGATTTTCAAAAAGTCTTAAAACCTAAAATAATGAATTAACTTTAAAATCTCTAACTAAATATGGACCTAACACACTAAGGACTATTTATGGGATTTTTTTTATAAATGAAGTAAAAGATAAGTATGAGTTTAACTAATTTTCAGTAAACTGGCAGCTATTTTTAAAAAAATATTTTTTTATTATTTGATTAAAAAACAAACTATTTTTAAGATTTTATCTTGAATGTTAAATGTAAATGTTATACAATTTTTATTTATTTGTCGCTTGACATTAAAAAAAAAAAATTTAATTTTATAGTTGATAAAATATATTTCATAAAAATAACATTTATTATTAGGTATATATATATATATATATATATATATATATATATATATATATATATATATATAAAACAGTATGAAAAAATGTTTACAAATATCTTAACTTGCAATGTGTGACTGGCTACACATCGGTGTTGTCCGTGTTTAATCGAGAAATGCGATTTTCAAAAAGTCTTAAAACCTAAAATAATGAATTAACTTTAAAATCTCTAACGAAATATGGACCTAACACACTTAGGACTATTTATGGGATTTTTTTTATAAATGAAGTAAAAGATAAGTATGAGTTTATCTGTGATGTTTCTATGTGACTTTTTAACTAATTTTCAGTAAACTGGCAGCCATTTTTGAAAAAATATTTTTTTATTATCTGATTAAAAAACAAACAAACTATTTTTAAGATTTTATCTTGAATGTTAAATGTAAATGTTATACAATTTTTATTTATTTGTCGCTTGACATTAAAAAAAAAAAAAATTTGATTTTATAGTTGATAAAATATAATTCATAAAAATAATATTTATTATTAGGTATAAATATATATATATATATATATATATATATATATATATATATATATATATATATATATATATATATATATATATATATATATATATATATATATAAAACAGTATGAAAAAATGTTTACAAATATCTTAACTTGCAATGTGTGACTGGCTACACATCGGTGTTGTCCGTGTTTAATCGAGAAATGCGTTCAGAACATTATATGAAGTAAGTTTATGTTTATTCTACATTATTGTGTTATTAGAATATTTAAACACGGGTAATTCCATGTCAATTGAGCCAGAAAATTTCAAAAATGTCACCATACATCTCAGATTTTGCTGATTTTTATACAGTTGAGAGTACTTAGTAAAACAAAAATTCCTTGAAAATTTTAGCTTCTAGCTCCAAGAGGATCATGAAATATGATCATTTTACTTTTAACTGATCTTGGCCAGGCCCCTCTTGTCCCCTCAGAAGTGTGACCTTTGTTTAAAGGTTCCAAGTCACATAGCTTTAAAAATATTTGATCTTTTAACTTAAAAACTTGTACCTGGCTATTTTCAGGGTCGAAGAATCCAATGAAATAATCAGAAATGTAAAAAAAAAAATTTAAGTACTTGTAATTATCAATTTAAATAAATTTAGGCAATTTTTTATATACCTGGTTTTGATGCTCAAGAAAGCCATGTGGCCTTGATGATATAAAAAAAAAAAATTGTACACATTATTCTATGTTTAATGACCTTTCAGAAAACATAAAAATTTTGATCTGCAAGTATATGGATTTCCATATATGGTTAACGGGGCACATGCCCCACTATATTGTAGCAGAATCTTGCCATACATTTTTCACTACCTTTCAGGCTAGCTGGAACGATGAAAATTTTGGTATTTATGTAGTGTCAATAAATGTGCATTTTAAAATTAAAAAAGGGCCCAAGACACTAGGGGAGGGGGCTGGGGGATGTGCCCCACTTTTTTGACCGGAATCTTGAGATGGATTTTTCAGTATCTTCCAGACAAGCGTGAGCTTTGAAACTTTCAGCATTTGTGTAGTCCTGATGAACATGCTTTAAAATAGTTTCAGGTCAGACGACTAGAAGGTCCATGGGGCTGGGGCACCAGGGACCATGCCCCACTTATTTTCTCAAAAAATTTTTTTTTTTTTTTTTTAAACACATTTTAACACATGAAACTATTGTCTTCAGAATTTTTTTTTAGATTTTTATTTTTAACAATGTTAAACATATCTTTGGTAACATTGCTTCCACAAATTTTTGTGATTTATATTTATTCAATTTGGTTTATGATCATTCTATGTTCAATGATCTTTCTTAAAATGTTTTAAGAAAGTTAATGTTTATAAGAATTTTGATTTGCATGTATAAGATTAAAAACAGTCTAAAATAATGGTTTTACCATAATTTTATTTTGTATAATTTAAAATTTTAATTTAAAAAAGATTAATATATTTTAATGCTAAAATGGTAACAGCAAGTTGTTTAATTAACTTTCAACAGAAAAAAACATCCTGTCATAACATTATATCAATAAAAAAGAAATTTATCAATTTTTCAAAATCATTATTTTATTTGATATTTGCTAATTCTAAAATGTTAACAGCAAGTTATTTTATTAAATAAGAACTATTTACAGTAACAAAAAACATCCTGTCATTACACTAGTATAGAAGAAATTTATTACCTATTAAAGTCATCATTAACATTTTTAACATTAACAAATTGATTATAATTAAACTTTGTGAAAAGGAAACTTTCTTTTTGTCAAAGTAAGATAAAAGAAATCAATCACTATTTAGTTTTGTATTACCATGGTGATTGCTTAAGTTGCTTTCATTGAATTAATTACTATTAGTTTCTCATTTTTAAACTAATATCAAAATGTTTTTAGTGTTACAGTAAGAATGGATTCATGTGATTTTGGAAAAAAATTAAATGATACTTGTCATAAACTAAGTTATTGTAGAAAGATTGATTTAAAGAAATTTGATTGCTATAGAGAAGATGCCAGAGAAGAATTTATTTGGAGATCTGGAATAACAGATGATAAAATTTTAACAATCTGCCTTCATCATGAAAAGATTTTTGGTACACACTTTGAAAAGAAGCACACAAAATGTTGCAATTTATTGGACAAGCATAAATCAAAAAAAAAAGCAATCAAAGGTAAATATTGTTGATAAAAAATTATTGTAAAATCTTTTTTGAATAATGAAAATTATTGACAAAAGTAAATGTGATGATTTAGACAAACTAACAGCAGAAATAAAAGAAAAGTTAATTGTTTCTGACCAAAAAACTAAAATTCAGTTATTAACATTTACACCCGAGTCTTGGTCAAGAAATTTTGCTGCAAGATATTTCAATGTCACTATATACCAAATTAAAGAAGCGCGCAAACTAAAGAAAATGAGTGGGATTTTTTCAGTTCCAGGCACTAAGAAAGGAAAAACATTTTCAGAAATAACATTAAATAGAGTCAACAATATATACCATGATGAAGAATTTACTAGACAAATGCCTGGTAAAAAAGATTACGTAAGTATTGGTAGAAAACAACACATGCAAAAGCGTCTTATTTTATGTAATCTTAAAGAACTTTATGTTTCTTTTAAAACTAAATATCCTCAAGAAGTTATTGGATTTTCTAAGTTTTGCAGTTTAAGACCAAAATGGTGTATAACTGTTGGAGCATCAGGCACTCATTCTGTTTGTGTATGTACCCTCCATCAAAATGCAATACTCTTGACCAATGCTATACAAATGAAATGTACTTACAAAGATATGATGACAAAAGTTGTTTGTGATGTGACAAGTAACGAGTGCATGGTTCATCGATGTCCGAACTGTCCAGGTATGGTTTCTTTAAAGAAGTTTCTGGATGCACAACTAATTGATAATGACAATGACGAGGAGGTGTCATTCAATCAGTGGCAGAAAACAGACAGAACAACATTGATCTATCAGACAACAACTATTGAAGAATACAAATTGATGTTATCAGAGGCAATAAACAAGTTAACAGCTCATTCCTACATTGCAAAATGTCAATCAAGATACCTAAAGCAACAAAAGGAAAATTTAGCAAAAAACTGCTGTATTGTCTTAGTTGACTTTGCAGAAAACTTCACTTTTGTGATTCAAGATGAAATCCAAAGTTACCATTGGTGCAAAAGTCAATGCACATTGCACCCTGTTGCCCTCTATTTATTAAACGAAAATGACCAACTTGAAGAAAAATCGTTTTGTTTCATGTCAGAAGATAATGAGCATGACACTGGTTTTGTGTATGAAGTTCAAACACAAATAGTTAACTATTTAAAAGAATATCATCCTAAAATTTCAAAGATTCTTTATTTTTCTGATGGTTGTGCTGCACAGTATAAAAACCACAAAAACTTTTACAATATCTGTCTCCATAAGAATGATTTTGACATTGATGCAGAGTGGACATTTTTTGCTACAAGTCATGGTAAGTCATCATGTGATGGTATTGGTGGCATTGTAAAACGATTAACTACAAATGCAAGTCTACAAAGGCCCATAAATGATCAGATATTGAATCAATGAAGTTGATAATATAGAGCAAGATGTTATGGTAACATTTATGCACCCGCACGGTCCTTTTAATAAACTTTTCTGGCCATCTAGAGTAGATGAGTGTTGGGTTCTAATTACCAACATAACTTGTATAATTGATGCACCTGTTTTTGAACAACAAATGGACGTTTGTATACTTTGACCGTCAATGCATCTAAGCTAATCTTAGCATTATCTTGACAATTTCTTTTTTTTGTATTTTATTTTGTAAATAATGAAGTAAAATGGAACAAGCATAAAGCAATAAAATATTTAAATACAATATTTTCAAAGTTATTTTAAATTTAAGACAAAAAAAAAAAATTTTTTTTTTTGAGAAAATAAGTGGGGCATGGTCCCTGGTGCCCCAGCCCCATGGACCTTCGTCTGACCTGAAACTATTTTAAAGCATGTTCATCAGGACTACACAAATGCTGAAAGTTTCAAAGCTCACGCTTGTCTGGAAGATACTGAAAAATCCATCTCAAGATTCCGGTCAAAAAAGTGGGGCACATCCCCCAGCCCCCTCCCCTAGTGTCTTGGGCCCTTTTTTAATTTTAAAATGCACATTTATTGACACTACATAAATACCAAAATTTTCATCGTTCCAGCTAGCCTGAAAGGTAGTGAAAAATGTATGGCAAGATTCTGCTACAATATAGTGGGGCATGTGCCCCGTTAACCATATATGGAAATCCATATACTTGCAGATCAAAATTTTTATGTTTTCTGAAAGGTCATTAAACATAGAATAATGTGTACAATTTTTTTTTTTTATATCATCAAGGCCACATGGCTTTCTTGAGCATCAAAACCAGGTATATAAAAAATTGCCTAAATTTATTTAAATTGATAATTACAAGTACTTAAATTTTTTTTTTTACATTTCTGATTATTTCATTGGATTCTTCGACCCTGAAAATAGCCAGGTACAAGTTTTTAAGTTAAAAGATCAAATATTTTTAAAGCTATGTGACTTGGAACCTTTAAACAAAGGTCACACTTCTGAGGGGACAAGAGGGGCCTGGCCAAGATCAGTTAAAAGTAAAATGATCATATTTCATGATCCTCTTGGAGCTAGAAGCTAAAATTTTCAAGGAATTTTTGTTTTACTAAGTACTCTCAACTGTATAAAAATCAGCAAAATCTGAGATGTATGGTGACATGGCCTGGCTCAATTGACATGGAATTACTCACACACTAATCATTACTTTTTATTTTATTTGGCTAAGGTAAGCAGGCTTTGTAAGAAAAAAAAATAGCTTGTAAGTTTTTGAAGTTTTGTAAGTTTTTGAAGTCTTGTAAGTTTTCCAAGTTTATTATTAGATTTTCGTAATTGTTTATATTAGTTATTATTTTTACTTTAACATTTTTGTTTTGTTTTCTGTTTTACTTTGTATTTATGAATTTCAAAGTTATGTTTATTAAATTTTAAATTTTTCTGGATTTTATTCTGCATTTTTTTTTTGTATACTTGTATTGTAACTTTAAATATTTTTATGAAGGATAAATATTTTACTTGGTTACATATTATTAACTTATTATTAAGTTATTATTAAGTTGATAAACAAGTTTATTATTGATTATAACAGTGTTATTATTGAAAGACCTTCAGTAATGTAAAGACTGGTACTACTGTGAATAAAATGTATAAACAGCTACAAAAAAGTATTTAAGGAATTATAATTAGTATATTCAAACAGCTATTTGTTACATTAAATAAGTAATGAACTAAAGTGTTCACAAGTTTTTTATTTTTACAGATTTAAATGTTTTATATTATTTTTCATACAAATGTTGGTGTATATCTTAAAAAACTGTCTTTCTCTCATTTATATTCATTAACACCAATTTATATGTTGCATGTTAAAAAACCAAAACAATTTGTAGTTTGTTTTTCAAAGTTGATAAACATCTGATACAAGGTATCAGATATACTTTGTATGAGGTTATAGTAATCTGATCTAAGGTATCAGCTTATTCAAAACCTTGATGTTTGTGTTAAGTTTATCTAAATAAAGCCATGATCCAAGCAAGGATGTGGGGTATTAAAAGGACTCAGGACTTGTATGTCACAAAAAGATTACTTCAAGTATTATGAATTTCAAAATAGGTATCAGAGATGTAATGACTTGCAAGATTGCTCAGTTGTATGGCTTTTTATTAAAAAAATTGTGCTGACAAACATCAAAAAGAATGTACAACCAAAAAAAATTTTTGTCTTATTTCTGAAAATCCTTTTGCATTTTGATTATATCTCAATTTCAGAAATTATATATTTTTTTAGACTTGGATATTATTTATATTATTTCAAGATATTTTCATATAACCTTCATAAAAAGATAAGATATTCAAAATATGAAAATAATGTATTTCTAATAGTTTTTGTAAATATTACCTGTAAAAAAAATATCAATAAGATGGCATCTTTCCTTATGTTATGCTTTTTCTTTTTTTTAATAAATTAAGGTGTAGATGTATATAGTAGTTCTATTGGTTAAGGTTAAATTATTATATTGGTTTAAGAATAAATTATTCTATCGGTTTAAGATTAAGTTAAGGTTACCTATTTAATATCCACAATACATCTTAAGCTTGGATGTTCAGAAAGCTATGCAAATTACAGTGTGTATAGATTTATGAAATAGAATTTACAAATTGAATGAAAATAAAACATGTATGATAAATTGATAGGACAGTAGTAAAATTTTATTTTTATTTTTTAGGTATTAGCAGGCTGTACTAGACGAATTACTTTCTTGCAACGAAATCAAAAGAACCTTCCACTACAAACCAATTAAAATAATTTTTATAGCAGCATTTTCTTAGAAGAATTTTCCCTTTATTTTATCCACTAATCAGATTACTTGTGTTTCATAATTTCTTTAAATTATTTTTGGAGATTTTTGGATTTAAATTTTAGTGTTTTACAAAATTTTAAGTTTAAAAGATTATTTTACATATAGGTTTTTAGTTTTTTAATAATTAATTCAGAAGTACAATTATAATTGGAGTGTCCAATTTTTGTAATATTTTTTCTGCAAATTTCAATTTGATATTATGTTATCAATGTGAAAGTATAATCTCAAGATATAATTTAAAAAATGGTAGGATAAGGTACATAAACATACGCGTAAGGATACGCGTAGGATGAGGTACATACGCGTATGTTTATGCACCTCATCCTACCATTTTTTAAATTATATCTTGAGATTATATAGAAAACAAAGCGTATATACGTAAAAAGGTATATAGCGTAATTTATAAAAAGTTATATTAAAGGTATACGTAAAAAGTATATACGTATAAAAGTATATACGTATAAAAGTATATACGTAAAAAGGTATATTGCGTAAATTATATCTTGAGATTATATAGAAAACAAAGCGTATATACGCTTTGTTTTCTTATAAAGAAAATTTAAGTTTAGCGCAAAATGTCTGTACTGATAGAAACCACTCGCAAAAACTGTTCATATTGATTGGTCTTTTAAAAAACTTACTATGACAGTAAGTGTGGAAACACGCGCAAACTGGCAATCTGAACAAAAACTAACGCCGTGGTTTTAACTGCTAAAAAGTTTAAAATGGCAAAAGTTTTACAATAGCGCAATTAAAAGAAATTTTAGAAATGCACGACAGTACAATTATTAAAATTTTTAACAAAAAAATAGAAAATTTGGAGAACAAAGTGAATTCAATAAATGATAAAAACAAGGCTCTTGAACTAGAAATTAGAAAAAAAAGTGTTAATTTTATAAACGATAAATATGATAAAGTTTTAGTTGAACTTGCCGAATCAAATCCTGAACACAAATTCCAAGCAACTTAGAAAATATTGCAACAGAAACCATGAAAGTTAAATTGGCAGAGCTCGAAGATAGAAGTAGGCGTAATAATTTGAGAATAAACGGAATTGAAGAATCTGAAAACAAAAGTTGAGATGATTGCGAAAAGAAAGTTAAAGATAAATACAAAACTCTAATTAGATGGTTTTGTTATTGAACGGACGCATCGAGTGGGAAAAATTGATAAAGGAGAAAGTTAAAAAAAAAAAAACGCCGTTGTGAAATTTTTAAATTTTAAAGACAAATCGGTTATTCTTGATAAATATATCAAATTAAAACTCTGGAATCAACGCATTTTTATAAACTTTTTCATAAAGATTTTTGCGAAAGAACAAGCATGCTACGGAAAAATTTGTTTACATACGCTAAAGAGCTAAGACAAATAGGTAAGTATACTAAAGTTGTTTATAACAAACTAATAACGCGATTTCTAAAAGAATTTCTCTTTTAATTAATATTTAGTTATAGATAATAATAAATAAAAATTAAAAAAAAATGATAATAATAAATAAATAATCTAATTAGGTCTAATAATAAAAACAAATAAAAATGGATTCGTATAACAACAACAATTTTGATTTAAACTCATTTAATTTTTTTCAAACTGATGACTTTTTACTAAACCATGAATAGGATCCGGATTTAAATTACTTTATGGAAGCAATTGCTGTTCGAAGCAGCTGTCCATATTATTATTCCAATGAAATAAAAGAACTTTATAATTCTAATAAATTTAATACTTTGCATATTAACATAAGAAGTTTATCAAAAAATTTTGAAATTTTTTGCATAAATATGAAACATAAAAGATTAATTTGTATGTCAGAAACTTAGTGCAGCACAGATAACGCAAAATCTAATAAAAACACCTGCTTACCAGATTTTAAAAAAATTTCTTTAAAGCGTCAAAATAAAAAGCGAGGCGGTGATTTAGTAATTTATATAAGAGCATTTATCAGGCCTGATATGAGTAATTCTGAAGACAATAAAGAGGTTTTAACAGTTGAAATTAAAACCTTAAAAAATAAAATTTAGTTGTAAGTTGCTGTTATCGACCATCCTCTGGTCAAATTGAAAACTTCAATACATTTTTAAATGATATTTTAAGTAAAAACATTCATAAAAAGAAATTCTACTACTTAATAGGTGTTATTATTTGGGGCTGTTTTCAATGCCATACTAATTATAAAAGAATTTTTTTTTTAACGATGTATTAGAACATGGTGCATTTTCTATAATTATGAAACCAACAAGAATAACTGCAACATCGAATACCTCATTAGACAATATAACAACAACCAATATTTTTAATAAATTGCTAATAAAAGGTATAATTAAAGGTGATATCTCTGACTACTTTCCTATTTTTTTTTTCAATTAATATTGCTGCAGTAAAAAACTTCTTTTCAGAAAGTAACGTTTTAAAAACGTTTTTTAACAACAGCGAATTTAAAATCATTTAAAGAACAATTATCTCTGCTTCATTGGAAATAAGTAGAAGCCTGATGCTAATCTAGTTTATGAATCATTTTTTTTAACTTTTTATCAATTATATGACGTTAATTTTTCAAAATCTACTGTAAATAAAAAAAACCTATAGAATAAAAAACTCTAATTTCTCCATGGATCACAAAAGATCTATGGAGAAATTATAGCAGAAAATCCTCTAAAATTAAGCAAAAATTATATATCAAATTATGAAAACCAAAACAGAGGAAACTAAAATTCTTTACAAAAATTACGCAAAATTTTTGAAAGAAAAAGGAAAAATTTAAAAAAATTGTACTATAATTTACTTGATATAAGCAAAAATAATTCAAAACGGACCTGATCCTAAGCGAACTTACTGGCACACGGATAACAAAAACGTGCCCAAAACTTTAAAAATTATTTTGTATCAATTGGCCCAAGTTTAGCTAAAAATATTCCTTTTTTGATTAACAAAATAGATGCTCATGATTTTCCGATATCGTCAACCTTAACGTCTTATGAACTTTCATTTGAGGAATTCGAAAACTTTTTTAAAATGCTTAAAATAAATAAATCCGTTGATCACGATGGAGTTAATAGTAATGTTGTCATCAACTCGTATGAACCCTTAAAAGATGTACTCTTTAAAGTTTTTCATTGTTCAATGAAACAGGAAATATTCTCAGATTACTTAAAAATAGCTAATGTCACTCTAATTTTTAAAATAGGCGATCCAACCAATGTTACAAATTATCGCCCAATTTCTGTTCTTTCTGTTTTTTCTAAAGTTTTAGAAAGAATTTTATATAACGTTATTTACTTTTCCTTAAATATACTATAAATCAATCAATACAGGTTCAAAAAAAATAACTCGACAGAACACGCAATACTCCAAATTACTCGCAGTATAGTTGAATCTTTTAAGAAATCCAAATATACGTAAAAAATTTTCATAGATTTATCAAAATCTTTTGACACTATTACTCGCAGTATAGTTGAATCTTTTGAGAAGTCCGAATATACGTTAGAAATTTTCATAGATTTATCAAAAGCTTTTGCCACTATTGATCATCGAATTCTCCTTAAAAAAATAGAATACTATGGAATTAGAGGGAATATTTTAATGATACTTAAAATTTATTTAAACAACAGCAAACAGTTTGTTTATAGTAATGAAACTGGCACAACTAATTTATTAAATATAACCTGTGGGTTCACCAGGGCTCTATACTCGAACCACTTCTTTTTTTAATCTACACCAATGACCTCCCTAAAGTGCCAGATTTAATGACTGTCATGTTTGCTGATGACACTAATCTTTTTTTATCACATAAATGTATTCTAACATTGTTTCAAACTATGAACAATGAATTAGCGAAATTTTGTGAATGGTTCAAAATGAATAAATTGTCACTAAATGTGAATAAAACAAAATGATCACTCTTTCATCCGACTTCTAAAAAAAACTACAGCCTTCCAACTTGACTTTACTTTTTATAAACAAAATCAAAATAAAAAGAGAAATAAATACTAACTTTTTAGGCGTCCATGTTGATGAAAACCTTAGCTGGAAATATCACACTAATTTTTTGTACAACAAAATTGCTAAAAGTATAGGAGTAATGTATAAGGCTAGAAAGTTTAACCCAATTATATATATATATATATATATATATATATATATATATATATATATATATATATATATATATATATATATATATATATATATATATATCTTTTCTTTTTTTTTTAATAAATTTTGCCGTTGAATAAGTATTACAGTTTAGATAAATTTACACTAAGTTGATGGCCGGAACATAAAGAAAGCATTAATTTGCCGAGCACCGTGTTACAATTTATAATTTTGTACAAAGTTATTGAAGAATATATAGTATGTAAGAAAAATTGAATAAATGTTTACAAAAATATAAAAAATAAAATAAGATATCGTTTAATACATAATATCGTAAATAGATTAGGTAAAATTAAAAATGAATATATATAAATTTATATACACATTTGTACACTTACATATAAAAGCGCACGCATACCCATATATATGAACACACACAAACACACATATATAAATACCAGGGGCGGATTTAAACCCCGTTATGTGCTGCAAGTGACGGGGTAAAATAAAAATATATAAATATAGGTATTATGACGTCTTACACCGGCTTAACACGAATTGTCGATCTTTATGTTTTTATTATATTTTGTTAGAAAATGCAATTAGGAAAAAGTTCACAGTGAAAACTATGCTTTGCAGAGAGCAAAAATTGTTTTATCAAATAGCTAAATTAGACATTATATATTAAAAGTATTAAAATACTTTGGATATGAGAAAATCGCTTAAGGTAATTGGTTTACGCTATTAAAAGTAGCAATCTGATTCGTTTAAAAAAAAAAACTTTTTCAAAAATCGTAGTGTAAACTATACTGAGCATTTGCAGCAGTTTTTTGATTGGTTACAAATATATAACAAAGTATTTCTTTTAAATCGATATATAAAGTTTTTGAATTTTAATGTCTAAGCCTATAACTTAATTGAATATGTTCTAAAAAGATGAAAACCGATTTTGTTTGAGGATTTTGTAAATTGATGATCTTGTAAATATGTTTTATGAAACTTTATTGGATAATTTTATTTATAACGATAACAAAATGTTTACTAATAAAGTAGGCACTTCGACATTTTTTTTTAATGTAAAATGAAAACAAAAAAAAAATACCATAAGTTAGAGCTAAAGATAAACGTTCAAAAAATACCAAACTTATCGTTACAGTATTGTTAATTGAAAAGTTACGCAACTTTTAAACTAAAAAATTAATGATTTTTTTGTCAATGACTTTTTACATTTTCAGCACAATTAACGTTTTTGAGAATCGCATTAACGTTTCCATCACGTCCGTTTTTTACGAAATAAACTAAAAACTAGACCGTAAAACTCCGTACGAAGACATTTTTTATTTATTTATTTTAAAAAAAAGACAAAAAACTATAATAATTGTACTCTTAATTTCTTAATACACGGGAGAATATGTTTATTAATTTTTGGAAATTTTTCCCATGCTTGTTATGATACCTTCACCCACGCCCTTCCCCCTGTTTATTATTTTTTTATTTGTTATCCACAAAAAAAACTTAAAAATCTAAAAACTAAAAAAAAAAAAAAAATTTCACAAAATATCATTGATACTAATAGACAATCACTGATAAGAATAAAAACTTTAAGTGTAATTAGGCTTTAAAAATTGTCGACTTTTAAAAAACCCCGTATATTTCGGTTTGTCAAAACTTAAGTTTTCGTTTATTAATGATATTAAAACAGCTGTTAAAAAATGCTTATTTGGCCACCAGCCATACTAGAATTAGTTTGTTTATTCGTGTTCTGTAAAAAATTCTCACCTACCCTCTTATTAAAACCCTCCCCCCATGTCGTTTATTAGATCTGGACTTAAATTTTTACCCTGTCTTTTTATTCCCCTTCCCTCTATGTCTTAAGGCGAGTTTCCACTCACGTGAGCATGCGTAATAAAAGTTTTTATTTGTCGAAAAGAAAACTGCGCATGCTCACATGATATTAAGGCGAGTTTCCACTCACGTGAGCATGCGTAATAAAAGTTTTTATTTGTCGAAAAGAAAACTGCGCATGCTCACATGACCCTTTCCCGTAGAAAAACGGATGAGTGGAAACTCACCTTTAAGCACATGGCTAGGACAAGACCCAAATTTTACATTATAAATCTGTAACAAAACTTTTTTGAAAATATTTTCTTTAATGGTAATGCAAAAAAAGTCTTATAACCAAAAAAAACTTATTATCATTTTTTTCTGGATTTCATACCTATTTTTATTTAATAATATTAAAAAAATTTTATAAAAAATTTATAGTTTTAGCTATGAAATATTTGTTACGCAATACCTTTAGTAGTGTTAGCGTCTAAAAATAAAAATAAATAAAAAAACATATGTAAATAAAATATACATAAAAATAAATATACAATTATACAAAATATACTTAAAAATAAATAACAGAAATATTTATCAACTTTCAAAATATCAAATCTCCATAAATCATATCAGTCAAAACGACATCTAAATTTACTTTATAATCTTCTGCATCTTCTTCTTTTTTGTTGTTTTTCTAATATGCAATAATTAATGTTTTTGTATTAGCTATACTAGATTTGATATTCTTAACTTTTATAATTTTTCCCATGAACAAAACATTGCTATGGTTAACATTCCAAACGTGATATAAATAAGAGTTTTCCAATTGTGTTAAATTATTGTCAAGTAGTTTTTCAAGTTTTTTCCTTTGAAAACCAGTTAAAGTATTAAACAGTTCACTATCAGCTGTTAAACCATTGCTTAAGGGTAATTCCACATCAAATCACCCAAATTTTTCAAGATTTTGAACCATAGGTCTCAATTTTCTTTAAACTTCTTTAGCTGTTGCATTTCATATAGAAAAGTTCACATGCAAAATTTTAGCCAAAAATGTTCAGCCGTTCACAAGGTATCAAGGTTTTAATATAGACCTGGTTTCCCAAAATGACCTGGTTTCTGTGTCATTTTAAAAAAACGTTTGCTCTAATAAAATGAAAAATAATGAAAATAAAAATATGAAATCTAGCATTTATAATGCTTTTCTAATGCAGAATTCAAAAAATGCACTTAGAATGATGAAATATGAGCAGAACATGCTTTAAAATTAAAAACACACCTAATTTATATATTCAAACTTAGGGGTCATATATCTCAAAACACCTCCGTCTAGATTTTTTTTTTTTGCTTTTAATATTTTTAGCTACTTATTATCTTACTAGGCACAAAAAACCTAACTGGAAAAACAACTAAAACATATAGAACCATAGTTTCCAAGATACACCACTTTTATGGGTGCCCATAGCAATTTTCTAACGAGGGGGAGGGGTGAGGGAACAACAAAATATTTTTAGTGATGTTCTAATTTAGTTCAATTTACCAAGAATACTTAAAAAAAAAGCATATTGCAAAAGACATGGTGAAAACAACTTTTTTTTATTACAGTTAGAGGGGAGGAGAATAGTGTTTCAATAACACCTGGCATTGCCATATCTCTGTCATTTAAACCATTTAGCCAATAAAACATATCAAACTACTTTGTATGAACAGTAGTTACTTAGTAGTGATAAGTTGTAGATGAGTTAAAAAATAGAAAGTAGGATTAAATCCAC
Source organism: Hydra vulgaris (assembly GCF_022113875.1). Taxonomy (NCBI): domain Eukaryota; kingdom Metazoa; phylum Cnidaria; class Hydrozoa; order Anthoathecata; family Hydridae; genus Hydra; species Hydra vulgaris. Next base: position 50,734,402 of record NC_061163.1, read on the forward strand.
TGAGACATCATTGTTAACTCTTATCAAGCTCCAATTATCCTACAGCCAAAGATTTGGAAATATCTAATACTATATCATTATTTAATATATTTAAAACTAGAGCTTTTTTTTTTACTGAAAACTAAGTAGGAAAGATCTTTTTTTTTTTGTATCCTTCGAATTGCTTTTTTCTTACTGCAAAAGCATTCAATACACTTCATTGCAAACTAATTAAAAAATTAAAAGGGTATGGCATCACTTAAAAGCTGCTAAAAATCTTCCTAAAGATAGTTCATGTGTAGCAAATTATAGAATTCTGTAAAGAATTAATTTTGGTTAATAGACTTTTTATATATTTAAGGAAGTCTTAATTATATGATAACTTAATTATATGAACTTAACAACATCCGGTTTTGTTTTTATATAAAAACATTTTATAAAAAATAATTGTTATGTTAATATGATATTTTTTTTAATTTTGACAACTATAGTTTGTAAAAGTTTATTAAAAATTAGTTTATAAAAGTTTAGTTTATAAAAGTTCAGATATAAAACAACATTTATTGGTAAGATTATATTTAAATTTTAAAAAATTAATAATTTAAATAATATAATTATTTTAAAACTTCTTTTTTTACAACATTTATTAATATTAATAATAATAATAATATTAAGAACAACATTTATTAAAAATTATATTTATTAAAAAACTTTTTTTACATACAATTAAGTAGAAGAATTTTATTTTTATTTTTAGGAAATACTTTCATACTAAATAATTTATCTTATTAAGATGTGTTCTATTGGGTTAATGACATCAGATGCTTGTGAAGGCCAACAAGATGTTATTGAAACTTTAAGCAATGAAGAAAAAATAATTATATCTTTACGCTGTAATATTGAATTATCAAACTTAGAACTATTATGTGAAAGACATAATACAAAATATTTGAAAATGTATCCTATATGGCAGAAAGCTTGTTGTGATCCATTCAATAGACATACAAAGAAAATCACAAGTATGTAGCTGTAAAATTTAAATATTTCATTAATTTATGTTTTTCAAAAAATAAACGAAAGTTTTGAACTAATGTGCAGACATACTTTATACAATTCAATTACTTTTAGAAAATCTTGGCGTAGTTACAATAAAAGAGTCACAAGTCATGATGAGAAATTGTTTGAATATTCCTCCTGGGAAGAAACTTTGCAAACCTTGTAAACAAAAGATTGCCAGAAAAAAAGAACTTACAGAAGAGGAGCAAAGTAAGAGTGAACAAGATGAGGATTTTCTAATATCACCATGCAAAAAAATAAGACAGGAGATCAATAAAGAACTCAAAAATTTTAGTTTATCTCCTCTAAAATCTCATTCAAAATCATTAAAACATATACTGTCAGAAGGAAAGCAAAAAGTTGCATGCATCAACGAAATGGCGTATAATGCTACTAGAAAAATTGAAACTCAATTTTCCTCAAAACTATGTTATGAAACCAATGGGATGAAAAAGAAGGCTGCAAACTATGATGAAATTATGAGCTTGGTAAAAGAAAAAATTCTATGTTCTGACAAACGAACTATTGTTCAACTTCTAACACTGGCACCCCCAAGTTGGTCAATATTAGAAGTACAAAATAACTTTTCGGTTACAGAATACCAGGCCAAGATGGCTAGAAAAATTTTTAATAAAAAAGGATTGTTAGGTATCTCTCCATTGTATAAGGGTAAAGTCTTACATAAAGAAATAGAAGATTTAGTTAAATTGTTTTATGACTCAAGTGATTTATGTCGAACTATGCCTGGAAAAAAAGATTATGTCAGCATTCAAAAGAACGTCCACAAACAAAAAAAACTGCTTTTGTGTAATTTAAAGGAACTATATGTATTATACAAAGAAAACAATCCAGAAATACAAATAAGTTACTCAAAATTTGCTTCACTTAGACCAAAGTGGTGCATTTTGCCAGGTGCAAGTGGTACACATTCTGTTTGTGTTTGTTCTTATCACCAAAATGCCATTTTGCTAGTGGATGCCTTAAATATTGAACTAACGTATAAGGATTTACTTTTGAAAACTGTTTGCTCAGTAGAAAACAAAGAATGCATGCTTGCACAGTGTGATAATTGTCCTGGTAAAGAACTGCTCACCATGTATTTGTATGAGATTTTTGGAGAATACGAAGATGATTTTGAGATACACTACAAATAATGGCAAACTACTGATCGTGCAACACTATTGAGTTTAACAACAGATGTTCCAACGTTTATTGAACTATTGGTATCTTGTTTTGAAAAGCTACAATCTCATTCTTATATTGCCAAATCTCAATCACAATACCTTAATCAACTAAAAGAAAATATGGATCAATCAAACATTATCATTCTTGGCGACTTTGCTGAAAATTATGCTTTTGTAGTCCAAGATGAAATACAGAGCTATCACTGGAACACCCAACAATGTTCTTTACATCCATTAGTGATATACTATAAAGAAGAAAATGGTATAGTGAAACATATTTCTTACTGTTTTATATCAGACGACATTACACACGATGTAACTTATGTATACAAGATATTTCAACTAATTATACCAATATTAAAAACAAAATTTCTTGATTTATCCAAATTGCATTTATTCACTGATGGTTGTGCAGGACAGTACAAAAATTGTAAAAGCTTTTACAATCTATGCCAACTAGAGACAGAATTTTACCTCAAAATTGAATGGAACTTTTTTGCCACGTCCCACGGAAAGTCACCATGCGATGGAATTGGTGGTACTTTAAAAAGGTTAACAGCACAAGAAAGTTTAAAACGACCATACAGAAACCAAATTCTCACATCAGAGGCTATGTATGAATTTTGTGTTGAGAAAATTAAGGCTGTTAACTTCATTTACATAAAGGGATTGGACTTACAATTGCAACGTGAAAAGCAAAAAGAAAGGTACACTGATGTAACAACTCTACCAGGTACTCGTAGCTTTCATCAATTTATACATCTTGGAGATAATAGGCTTGGGGCGAAGAGGTGTAGTACAGACACTAAATATACAATAATTCACAATCTTAAAAAGAAACATATATTTGAACCTGATACTGTCACTTTAGGAGGTTATGTTGCGGTAGTTTATGATGATAAGTGGTGGATCGGCATTGTAACTGAAATCAACCTAGAAGAAGTTGATGCTGAAGTTAAGTTTCTCCACCCAAGAGGTCCATCAATCTATTTTAACTGGCCTGAAAGAGACGACCACTGTTTTATTCCTAACATCAATATATTGAAAAAACTATCTGTTCCACAACCTTGCTCTAGTTCTGGTAGAAACTATGTGTTTGAAAATGTTGAAATAGAAAAAGTGCAAGTAAAATGGCAACAATATTGTGAACTATTACAAATACAGTCAAAATAACTTGCACATTCGATACCTTTAAAAATCTTGTATATTTAAGTAACTTTGTAAATTAGGAATAATTTATTTTAATTGAATTTATAAATATTTTTTAGGAATTTTTTAAAAAAGTTATACATCTTTAAAATTAAAGTTCTATATGTTTCAGTTTTTTTTCCAGTTAGATTTTTTGTGCCTAGTAAGATTATAACTAGCTTAAAATATTGAAAGCAAAAAAAAAAAAAATTTGACGGGGGTGTTTTGAGATATTGGGCCCTAAAGTTAGATTATATAAACTAGTTGATTTATTAATTTTTAAGGATGTTCCTCTAACATTTCAGCATTTTAAGTACATTTATTGAATTCAGCATTAAAAAACCATTATAAATGTATATTTTTATATTTTTGCCATTTTTATCTCTTATTTTATTGAGGAAAACAACTTTTCAGAATGTTATGAAAACCGGGTCATTTTGAGAAACCAGGTCCAAATTAAATTTGCTGTATCTTGTCAACCGCTTGACATTTTTAGCTGAAATTTTGCATGCAATATTTTTTTATAAATAGGAATCATGTGTCAAAATATAAAACAAAAAGAAGACACATGGTTCAATGGAGTGGGTGATTTGATGTGGAATTACCCTTAAACCAACTTTAATAGCTTTAGAAAGTTTGTTTCTTACTTTCATATCTCTCTTTTGAGCTTTTTCTTTTAATCTATCAATCATGATTTTTTCATTTCTTAATCTCCTTTCTTTTCCAGTTTGTTTATATTTTGCTCCTTGATTAATGCAAAATGTAACTATTTTTTCTCTCATATGACTATCTTTTTTTAAAAACCAATCCACAGAGTAATTAGCTTTAGCTTTTGTAACACTATCAATAAATGTTATGTCTGCATTAGGCGCTCTTTTAATTAGTGAATCAACCTTCCCAAGGGTCCTCTGTGCCCATATATTATGTAGTGGGGCACTTGCAGCCTGTTGTTTCATTTCAGCAGTTGGATTTGCTAGAGGTCCAATAAAATAATGTGACAATTGGTGGCACATAACTGATAAGAACGACTTACCTAGAAGAGTTACTATAGAAAAAAGGTTTTCTATTGAGACATCTTCAGTAATTCGAAATTTTAGAGTGTCATCTTCCAATAAGGGACGATCAAATGCATCAGTTAAAGTTATGAAAAGAAGTTTTGGATTGACATCAACAAGTTTTATGAAATCAGTTGCTTTTTTAAGATAGGCAACCTTTAAAAAAATTAAAAACAGTTGTTTTATTTACTAAAAAAATATTGAATATTATTATTTAAATCCTATTAAATAATTAAATAATTTAATAACCCTAATATTCTTTATAAATAAATAATAATTTTACCATATCAAAATGATTTCTTTTTGTATCTTTTGAGTAAAAAATTATGTAAAATCCATGGGCCAGTCAGACCTTTCCCCAAAGACCAAGCGCTTACAAGTGAATAAAAATTGATCCATTTTTAAAGTCATTTAAAATAGATACTCTAAGAGATTTCTGTACTTCTGTAAGTACTCTATCAATAAATTCTTGTATTCATAAACTACACCAGCTAAATGAAAAATAATACGTAATCTATTGCCAATGTACCGAGGAAAAATACCACATGACAATCCATGGTCCTTAAAAAAAGTTTTGAAACCTGATGGATCACCTTTTTGTTTATACCTAAAACAGAATGCGACTTTTTAAGAAAAAAAGTCTAAAAGATGACTCGTGAAAATAGTAAATACAAATAATAAATAATTATACACAAGTGTCAAAATTATAAGTGCTATAATTTTTTACCTTAATTTTGAAATACTGTATAATAGATTTGCAGCTCGACAGTCAGAGCCAAATGTGGTACTTGGAATAGATAAATTAAACTTTTTAAGAACATTACGAGCTACATTAGCAATTCCTTCAAGTGGATGGAGATGATAGTGCAGCTCAAGCAAATGTTTTTCAAAAATAGAATTAAGTTTAATCAGTGCTAAGTGGTTGGCAGAAACTCTGTCTGTTAAAATGCATAAGAGAAAGCAGAATATTTTTTTTTTAATTTCTGTAAAATCAATACAAGTCGCATATGTTGTTGCAACATTATTAAATGATTCAAGAATATGCTGGACATAATCATCAGCACGACCACCAGGAGCCTCTGCTAAACTGACTGTTAAAATTGTCTCCACAGTTGCAATGTGAATCTCATTAAAATGTACACCATTTAAGCTTGTTGCGTTAAATGCCAGAGTAAAACCTCCACCGTGTAAAATAGTTTCTGCAACTTGTAGAGTAGCTAATATCCCTAATTCACAACCAATCTGAGAAATTGTTGACGGTGTTGGTATATCAGTTATAGAATAATTTGTGAGAAGTGATATACACGATTGTATTACTTTAGAAACACTGTAACAGAAACATTACTTTCAAGACACCTGTAAATAACAGCTCTCATGTTACAGTTATATTGTTTTTTATTGCACTTTGTTACAATATCTTTCTCAGCATACAAACTTTCTATTATATTATAACTTATAACATCTTTGTTTTGGCTTTTAAGTGATTGGTTTCGGATAATGTCTTGTAATTTTATAATTTTTCGATTCAGTCTATCTTATTTTGTGCTTTAACCAGATTATTTAATGTTCTTGTTTTTAAATGGAGTTTAAGTGAAGTTTTTTTTATTCTTTTATTTTCTTTTTGGAGATTAATAAAGTCTTTTTTATATTTTAAAATTCTACATTTATTTCGAAGTTGATTTGTTATAGTTGTTTGACATAATTTTTTATTGTTTAAAATCTCTCTTTTTTTTAATAAGCATGCCAACTTGAGTTTTTTATTTACACTTTTCAGCTCTTCTAATTTCATATTTAAACAATCATGGGTTGTTTCGATTTTTAATTGCGAATAATAATTTTGAGGACAGTTGATATTTGTATTTTCAGGTGGAATTGTATCATGAACAGTAGATAGTCGTGGCTGAGGAAATATGAAATCTTGATAAAAAAAATTTTCTATTTTTCGCCAGTATGCATTTACTTTTTTTTTCAAAACCTTAACGCGTTTATTTAAACGAACAACAAAAAGTTCTAAGTAAACAGTTGGTTAGTTGAAGGTGAGGAGCAACAAGATAAAGTTCTGTAACAGTTTTTGATAGATGCTTGTTTTTTTCAGTGAAGATGTTGTACACATATCCATTTGTATATTGCTTACCTTTAAAACTTTTTAAGAGAATATTGAAGTCCTGAATTGTTTTTACCATCTTAAAAAATTATATTTCCGTATGTTTTCTTATAAAGAATTAAGTCTTGAAAATTGACGAGTACTAAACGAAAAAAGTATGTTTTTTTTTTTTTTTTAACTTTTTGGTGGAAGGCATATTTTTGGTGTGATCAACGCTCACCATTCAAAATTATGCACACTATACGGTAATACAATGCTATAACTGATTTTGTCATTAAATCAAAAAAACATCAAATACTTTCAAAAATATTTAGATTATAAAATGACCTTAATTTTTGAATCCATTTTTTTTTTTTTTAAACATCTTCGCTTCCAACAAGGCTGCAAGCAACCACTAATTAGTGTTGTAAGTTACTGGAAGAGAAAAGATGAAGATTGTAGAGCAAGATAACGATTGACAGATGACTTAAAAGATTTCAAATTATATGAATCAGGAAGGCAAGATGAAGGAAGCGAATTCCAAAGAACTGATGTTCGAGGAAAAAAACTAGACAAATAAGAGTTTTTGGAGCACTTAGGAACAGTAACAGAAAAAGGATGAGACTTGATTGAATGACGTGTAACACGAGAATGAATTTTAGTTGATGGCACAAGAGACACTAGCTCTTTAGAGCAGTGCGCATTAAAGTATTTGTAGAAAAGAGAAAGAGAAGCAACATTACGACGATGTGAAAGAGGTTAAAGGTTGGCTGCAAGAGCAGGTCCAACTATGTTTACAATGCGTTTTTGTACCTTGTCTAAAAGAGAAAGGGCATCATTAGAAGATCCGCCCCAGATATGGCAACAGTATTCCATACAAGGTCGGATTTGAGATTTATAGAGATAGAGAATAGAATCCAGAGTAAGAAAGTGTCGAGCTCGATAAAGAGATGCAACTTTAGCAGATGCTAATTTTGCAACGGATTTGATATATGGTTTCCAAGAAAGATCAGAAGTAAGAGTTAATCCTAGAAGATGAAGGGTAGGAAACTCATCGAGTACATTACCGTTCATAAAATTGGAAGGTCTAAATTATTGCGATAACGATTGGCTGAAAAAAATTGAGTTTTATCTGAATTAAAGTTTACCAGCCACTCTGAGCCCCATGCTGTAGCAGAAGTGAGATCCTTTTCAAGCTCAGATGCCCCCTGCAAGCAATCAAAAGGAGTTGGCTTCTTATCGTGACAAAAATAAATGGTAGTATCATCAGCGAACGATGCCACCTTAGATGTGAAAATATCTGGAAGATCGTTAATGTAAATTTAAAAGAGTATAGGGCCAAGAATTAAACCTTGAGGAACTCCTGAGGTTAGAGAGTAAGAAGAAGAGTGCTGTCCATTGAGGACAACTTTTATATTACGATTGGAAAGGAAGGATTCAATAATCTTAAAGATGTTTCCAGATACACCGTAAAAAGAAAGCTTATGGAGAAGACCAGCATGCCAAACTTTATAGAACGCTTTAGAAATGTCAAGAGCAATGGCCTTAATCTCTCTACTTTTATCGAATGCGCAATAAAACCTATCAGTTATTACTAATAGCAAATCAGCTGTAGAACAAGAAGATCGAAATCCATATTGGTGATCAGAAAGTAGGTTATGAGATTCAAGATGAGAGATTAAGTGTTTGTTAATTAAAAATTCAAAAACCTTGCTTATGATAGGAAGAAAACTAGTGGGACAGTAGTTAGACGAATCAGATCGCTCTCCAGAATTTAAAAAAATAGGGATAACAGATGCTGCTTTCCAGCAGGCTGTAAAACAAGACTCTGATAAGCACATGTTAAATAGTTTTGAAAGGATAGACGACAGCTCCGGAGAACACTTCTGCAAGACTATAACGGGTATGTTGTCTGGGCTGCAAGCTGTAGAAGAGTCTAAGCAGGAAATCACTTTAGATACAGAAGCTGGAGTGATACGGATGTCGAGCAACGGATCAACCTGTTTGACGGCTATATCAGGTAGAACGCAACTTGTGGAATCCAGAGATGATATTGATGAAAAGTTCTTGGCAAACCATTCAGCTTTGTCTTTAGGTGAGGAGACAAAGTCTGAACCATACAAAAAAGGTGGAATTACAGACTTGCCCTTATTATTGATACTATTAAAGATTCTCCAGAAGTCACGAGAGCCTAATTTTTGAGATGAAATACGAGATTTCGTGATCTGAGAATAGCGGGCTTTGGCGTTAGACAAAACCTTTTTACAATGGTTCCTAGCAGTAATAAACAGACGTCTGTTTTCTGGAGAATTGTTTTGCTGATAGATATGGAAGTAATGGTTTCAATTGGCAATTGCAGCAGCGCAATGTGAGGAAAACCATGGAGAAGAGTGAGGCTTGACCTGGAATCGTCGAGAGGGAATAAAGGATTCCATGCCAGCCTGAATCCACGAAGTTATGTAAGAAGCACATTTGTCAACAGAAAGACGAAAGATTTCTACTCAGGGACCATCAAATGAAGAAAATCACGGAAAGAGTGCCAGTCAGCTTTAAGGTAGTTGTAAGATGTAAGATGATAGGGGGATTCTGATGGTAAAGATGAATGAGATAATAGTTTTAGAGAGACCAAACCATGATCAGAACCACCTAAGGGTGAGTGTGAAAAAACTGAGCACTGACAAGGATCAGAGACAAGACATAAGTCGAGTAGAGAAGGTAAATGATTCGGGTTGTCTGGAAAGCGAGTTGGAAAATTGACTATTTGAGTTAGGGTTTGAGAAAGGCAAATGTTGTGGGGCTAAATGCCTGCAGAGTCACTGACACTAGAGCCAAGCCATTCAGTGTGATGAACATTGAAATCACCGACAAAAACAATATTGGCTGATGGATAAAGAATGAGGACTTGGTCAATATAATCAGAAATAACATCAAGAAGAGTGCAGTCTTGAGATGAAGGAGAGCTATATAGAACAAAGAAAAAGGTGATAGAGTGAAGTGGTGCTAAACGAGTGCACATAAAAGAGTAGTCTGTGGATTTAAACCTAGTTTCTCGACAAATGAGAGAATTCTTACGAATGTAAATGCAAGTAAGTTTGGTAAACTTTTGCAAGAGAGTCTGGTAAACTTTGCAAGAGATAAAACTCAACAGAAGAAAAGTTACTTCGAAGACCACGAATATTGGTGAATGATAGGTTTAGCGAACTTGGTGATGACTGTGGTTTTTTGTGTTTTACAGTTTTTGTTACTTTATTCATTTTTAAATTTGTTAAAGAACTTGACTCGAAACATAGATAGTACTCAGTACACTGTTTTATAGCCCAAGCAATTGCCTCATTTCCACTAATAAACCCTAAGCCATAACAAAGGTCTCCAATGTGGCCTTGGCAATGCACACCAAAAGTACAAACAGGGACACCATCCATGCGCAACATCGCACTGTTAGTACTCTGATATTTTTCAGCTGTTGATGGAATCAGCCTCTCTGAGAGCTACTACAGAGTTCGGGAAACCTGACTACCAGCCGGCCTCAGAACCATAAAACTGAGTTTTAGAGCTGCACCCTCATTAGGAGATAATAGAATGAGTTGCCTGGTCATAAAAACAGAGACACAAGCAAAACCTATGCATCGAGTCAAGAAGATCCAGCGTTCAACATCCTAAATTGGAAACAATGTATTAAAAATACATCTGCGTCAGCCTAATAGATGAAGAAGGGGTGCGAGGCTGGTCAACAGATAGAATCTGTTTACCCCTCAAGTTTTTGCCTAGGAGGCCTTCTACAAGACAGCAGCCGAATGCATTTAACATCTGCCCAAGATGAGTATTTTTATCGAGACACCATCTCTAGCCTTTACTCAACCAAGAGCCCCAAGCCAGGGGGTGTTTTATGTTGAAGTTTGCATCTCCTAGCCTTTGTCTAAAAAGGCATATCCTACAATGCAGCAGGACATGAAGCAGATTGTATTGAGTTACATGTTGCCAGTAGCAGGATAAACCTGACCTGACATATATACATATATATATATATATATATATATATATATATATATATATATATATATATATATATATATATATATATATATATATATATATATATATATATATATATATATATACATATATATATATATATATATATATATATATATATATATACATATATATATATATATATATACATATAAATTATCTCTACAAATAAAAATCTCAAAAAAATCTTTTTAACACAATTGTGAAGCTGTGGTTCTACTTTTTGCAATAATAATAATAAAAAAAAGATATACCAGTAGTACTTAAAGTAATCGGATGAACGATGGAAAAACATACACCTCAAATTATTTTGTCGGCATAAAACGTCAGATCTCTTTTTCTTAGCCGTGTTTTATCAATTATTGATATTGCGTTATCAGATGTTGAAGTGCCTAAATAAAGATCTTTTAAGTCGTTTTATCGATGACGTCATCGATAAAACGACTTAAAAGATTTCATTGTGTCATGACACAATAAGAAGATATATATGTGCAGAAGTTTGTATCCCGTATTACAATAAATTGCGTTTTATGCTTTTTATTGTTTTTTTAAGTGGTTTTTTAAGTGGTTTTTTTTTGTTTTTTTACTGAGGTAAGTCACTTTACTTTTTCTTCAAAAATAATTATCTTATTTTATTTTAATACAATAAGTTAATCTGTGTTAATTGTGTAAGCAACTTGAATCTAGATATAAAAAACTGTAGGGGTTAAGGATATGATGAAGCCAGTTCTGTCTCTGAGTATATAAATGGTCTTTCTGCTCAGGTTCTAATTATAAATTCAAAGTTTCTGTTTACACATTTTCATAGCTATCAACTCTACTTATTTGTTTGTGAATCATGTAATGTCCAATTAGTCTCAGAGGTTTTTTCTAGTTATTCAAAATTAATTATTTAGAAAATAGATAAAGTTTTTAGAAGCTAGTATTTTAGAGCTTGAACCTCGAACGCATAAGAAAAATTAAAGGATTTTTGTAGAACTAGATGGATTGAGCGTATAGATGATTTAAACATTTGTCTTGAACATTGTTCATCAATTTTCCATGCTTTATGTATCATGGCTTTCCCTGAGAGTTCTGTTAACAAAGACTCAAAAAATAAATCTTCTACTTTTTAAAATTCCATCAGCACCTTTCAATATATCTTTACTTTATTTTTCGCAACATGTGTCTATGATTTTACTTTACCTGTTACTCGGTTACTGCCATCAATAACTATTAATGTCTCAGACAGTTTGCACCTTATAATAGCTCTTAAAAATAAATTTGTTACAATCAGAAATGATATATATAAATATAGTAGAATAGCTGCTACGAAGCATCATGTTTGCATCCCTAATAATACCCCTAACTCTTAAATCAATATTATTTCCTGGATTTGAAAATATTAATATAGTTTAAGGATACTTAATGTGAGAGGAGTTTTTCTGTTATGCGTCTGTTAAAAGGCTATACAAGAATAACATGTCAGAAGATTGACTTTATGGTTTTACATTAATGTATATCCATTAAGAAACTGTTCCTTGTATTTATAATGTTATTAACAGATTTTCTATAAAATAATTTATGACCTCATTTCAATGGTTAGTATTTATGCTGCTTATTCTAACACACATCAACGACTTTATATTAAAAAACTTTTTTCCATTATCATAGCTCTTCCTATAACAGCTAAAAAATATGCATGGAAGAACAAGACATCAATGGTGTCCTTAACAGGACGGGTTATATGTAACCCCATACTTTTGTTTGGGATTAGCTATATGATTAGTGGTCATTGTTCAGGCAAACACTGACCTTTGCTTTCTGACAATTCTTTCTATCATTTTCTAATTTAGCGATAAAATAAAAAAAATGAAAATTTTTTTAAAAAAATTTTCTCTCAATCAACCTAATAATTTTCTTTAGTTTTTGCGCCATTTAAACCAGTTTTTTACTGTATTTCTTTTCATTTGATCAAAAATGATCTTCTTTCTTGTTGTTAAGGTTTAACTTGTTTTAACTTTTTTGTTAATCTTGTAATATAAAAGGTATATTTAACCTTTTTTTTTTTTTTTTATTTGTGTCTTTCTTATTTCTGTTATTAATTTTTCTTTTTTCGATTGTCCATGTCTGGAATGAAATATGTTCCTAGACATGCTGATGAGCCCTGATATTGGGCGAAACAATCATTTGTTGGTTTATATATCTATTATTGTAATATATTATACCAAAATGGTAGAAAAGAATCTACAGCCTTATACTTTTCTAATAAAAAACACTTTTTGTTAAAAAAAGTTTTCAAGTAAAACTAAGATATGAGCTTTTTTAGATATTGAGCACTCTGATTAAAAACGTAAATTTAGGAGGCTGTTTCAAAGTGGCATAAAATTCGGATAAAATTGTGTAGTGCAAATTCTATTTTTTGCGATTGCCTGTTTAAAAAATCATTAAACTTGTAAATCGGTGGTCTGGATAGTCGAAATCAAAAAAATTTCCCCCTTCCACCTTTATTTCATGGTCCGAATCTGCCCTTCCTCCATCCCCCTCCTTTTTTGTTTGCCTTGAAGACGTAGCTGCTTCACTTACAACATGGCGTAAGGCGCATTTTTTTTGACGGGGTAAATTTAAAACTTGTCTCTGCCCCTAAATATATATATATATATATATATATATATATATATATATATATATATATATATATATATATATATATATATATATATATATATATATATATATATACATAAATAAGTATATATATACACATACATAAGTATATATATACACACAAAAAATAAAAAGCCAGAAAATGTGATTTGTGATAATGGTTACTGACAATAAATTTTTTTTTTTTAATAAATCCAAGAATAGTTAGCTTTTTTTTTAGTTTTTTTATTTAATTAAATTTTCAATCTTATCTATTTTAAAAGAAATACTTATAATAAAATAATTTTGATCCATAAACTCTTTTATCTATTGTCGTTTAAACTTCGCAAATATTGCTTGGTGCAGTGCCAATAAGAGTAAACTGGAACCTCTTTATCGTCAGCAGAAGCATGTTGCTCGTCTTATCAATTTTAAAGACAGATTTACTCATGCCAGGCCTCTTTTATCTGAAATGAAAATTTTTAATATATATCAGCTCAATGTTTTTAATACTCTTTGCTTTATGTACAAATGTAAAACAAAGTCCTCCCCAGTTTCTTTCCATAATTTATACATCGTGAAAGAAAAAAATAAATATAATTTGAGAAATAATTAAATAATTAAACTAATTATGGAAAAACAAGCATTGCATTTCGCGGAGCTTCTCTTTGGAATAAAATAGTTTTAAAAAATTTTGATTTTTCACTGGAATGAAGTTACCTCTCATTTAAAAACAAACTTAAAGAAATTATTTTGTATATTTTTATATTTTTAAATGCTTAGTAATTTCATGTATTATTTCATGTATTTATGCTGTCAAGTATTTATAGAAATATACAACTATATTTGATTATGATTTATTGAGATTGTAAATTACGAGCGGTTCTCGATGACAAGACCTGACGGTCTTCTGCGAGCCTCCGTGTTCTTTTTATAAAATTAAATACCTGTATAGCTATATTATATTTTACTTAGTTCTTATTGTATGATTCTATTATTTAAATGTTAACGATTTTATTGTACAACGATTTACTAAAATTTTTAAGAAAAAAAAAAATCATAAAACGCACTCTTAAAAATAATAAAAGCCTTGGTCTCAACAATCTACCAAAATTTCTTCTAAAGCTGGTATCTCACAAAATCTCGAAATCTCCATATAATATTAATGAATAATTCTTTTAAAAATTGTATTTTTCTAGAAACTTTTAAGGTAGCCAAAGTAATTCTCATACTTAAAATGGGTTCTCTTCTAGACTACAGCTATTGATCCATTTTTTTTTCCAACCTAAATAAACTGTTTGTAAAAGCAATGTTCCACAGACTTGAGATTTTTTGGAGAAATATGAAAGTATTTACAAGCACCAATATGGTTTTTGCAACAAACACTCAACAACTCATTAATAAATATAAATAGCAGTAATTTTTTAGTATTTTTATAAATGATATTGATGTATTTTTATGAATGAATTATTGTTTATGTTAATGAAGATGGTGAAGAAAATTTTAAAAATATCAACTAAAAGAAATAAAGAAATAATCCCAATTTATATATAATCCCAATAGAGTGCTAAGAAGTGCCACAACAATAGAGTGCTAAGAAGTGTTACAATAATAGAGTGGTAAGAAGTGCCATAACAATAGAGTGCTAAGAAGTGCCAAAATAATAGAGTGCTAAGGAGTGTCACAACAATAGAGTGCTAAGAAGTGTTACAAAAATAGAGTGCTCAGGAGTGCCGCAACAATAGAGTGCTAAGAGGTGTTACAATAATAGAGTGCTAAGGAGTCTTACAACAATAGAGTGCTAAAGAGTGCCACAACAATAGAGCTTTTTTTTAAAATAATAACTTATAAATAAGCTTTTTTTAAAACAATAACATTTTTTTAAAGACCTTTTTCTTATTTTGGCACCATAGGCATAGTTGTTTTTTGTTAACCTCTTGACGAGTTGGATTTGCATAGATTATATCAAACTCCTCAAAAAATTGATATATTCTAACAAATAAAAATCAAATTGACTATTTTACCGAGTAAATAGGAATATTTTACTAATTACAAAATAAATGCCAATTTTATTTAGTTTTATTTATTTTTTTATATTGTATTCATATAGCTGAATCTTAAGTCATTAATTTTTTTTTATATCTCAAGTCAATAATTTAATTTCAAAGTTTAAAAATATTTTACTTTAAAAATAAATAAAAAGGTAAAAAAATAAAAGAGAAAATAGAAGATATTATTTAGGTTGTTCGACGGAGTATTCCAAACCCAATCAAGTGAGACGGCGTGCTTATTCTACCTTCCCTATAAGCCTTGCAGCATTGTTCATTTTATCAACCCTATTGCAGCATTTTTAAAGGCGAAAGTGAAAGTTATTTTTATGTATTTTTAAATTTAAATCAAACAGTAGGGTTTCTGTTTATACTGGGTTATTTTACAATTTTATTGTTATTTACAGTAGTTTCTTATTTGGAGTAAAATGTTTAGTGAGGAATGAAATAGATTTATTTTATCAAAGATTATTGGAAAAAGATTTGGTGGAAATTAAATTCAAGTAATAACAACAATGGGTTTTTTAACTTCTTCTACCAAACTTGATTGCGTAGAACCAGATATCGTCAAAGACGTTCCCGAGGGAGCAATCGGAACCCCAGAAACATCTACAAGTATTAATTCAGTTCATTCACAAAATCTTCCGTTTAAAAATACTTTATCAATAAAAAGTATACTCGGTTACATTGAACCTTTTTTTAACATATGTCGACCAAAAACCATCAAAAAAGACAACAATTGGGAAATACCTTTTGAAGATATAAAAGAACTAGAATGGATTGGCTCCGGAGCCCAAGGTGCTGTTTTTTTAGGTAAATGGAAAAGTGAAGAAGTTGCTATAAAAAAAGTTCGATCAGAAAAAGACACATGCATCAAAGACCTAATATATTTGGAGCATAAAAATGTTGTAAAGTTCAGGTAAGAAAACTTTTTTCGCTAAAAAATTAAAATCTAATTAATGGCTAATACCCCAACAAATAGTCCTGTAATTAAACAAGTAATCTTCGGTCTAAACAGGCGGCATGCAATCATCCTCAATGACGTTTTGTATAGTTTAACTCCGTTAAACGTCGTAATAAAATAAAACCGTAATGTTAAAACTTAGAAACCGTCTCGTTTGTTCGATTTAAGATAAAATAATCAAGGCATAAATTTGTGTAAAGTAATAACAAACCAAGGAAAACTGTGACGCATTTGTTTTGTACTTAACAAAAATAACCTTAACTTCCTTACTAGTAGTTCGTATAAGTTTGAATATATTTAATATATCACTTGTTATAACAAGTGTATTTAAAATTTAGCATAGAGTACAATGATAAAAAAGCACGAATATCGCCGCACATATTTGTAAGTGTAAGTGCATAAAAAAACACATATGCATGCAAAATACGCGAATATGCAAAAATACGCACAAATAATAAAAAATACAGCTTCGGGTCTCTTAAACGTTACCATACCATCTTTTCCACAGGGTACAAGAAGTTTTAAACAAGCATAGTGCGACATATATATTTAATATGTCTACGTGGTAACAATTAAGCTCTGACATAAAACAAACAACGAGACCTTAAGCATTAGCAAGCTATAAAAAATTATTGACTGTTTATTGATCACCAGCTGCACTAATCAACACATATTGCAGTTTATTGCAACATGTTGCAATATTATTGCGCTTTCAATTAAAGTTGCTATATATTGTGCAATTAATTGCCAAATAAAATAGCAATAAAATTAGTTTTATGCTAAATGTAGTTTAGATGCATTTAAATAATAATAATTACTATGGCTGTCAAATAACCCGTATCATTTTTTTGTTTTGGGGTCGTCCATAAAGGGTAATCGAAATTTGTATGTGTGCAACATATTATTATTATTTATTATATACTACATATATAATATTTTGCAAGTATTATATATCGGAAGAATGGGTTTTTAAAATTAGTATAATGTTTAGGTGCTAATTTATACAATTTACAATATACGATGCTAATTTATACAATTTTACACGAAACTAAAAAAAACAACATTAAACAGACTGAAAAGTACTAATTAACTCAAAGAAGCTCAGAAAATTATAGACATTATTATATTTATATCGTTTTGTAATTTGTAAAATTTAGCACCATCCCTTTACCCTCCTCCTTCCTTCCTAAAAAAAACTAAAGTTTTTTGTAAGGAAGGGGGTACAAAGTTTTTTTGTAATATTGGGGGAGGGGGTTAATAAAATATTACGGTTGCGTTACGAGGGGAAAGGGGGTCAAAAAATGTCAAAAACCGCGTGACGTAATTTATTCTTTCTGCTTCAAGTCATAATACGACATTTGGTTAAAAAGAAAAACTAAAACAATTTTTAAAAAATCAAAAAAATTGTTTTCTAAATAATAATAAAAGTTTATAGTTTCATTATAATGAAGCTATTAACTTTAGTTATTTAGAAAACAATTTATACAGCTATAGCTGTATATCATAATTCCATTAATTCTTGTAGTACTCAATTCATTTAATATGAAGTTTATAAAAAAGTTGTTGTTTGCCGTTTCGTTGCGCCAATTTTAATGTTTTTCTTCTGATAATATTAATGCGCTAATTTAATATTATTATTATTATTATTATTATTATTATTATTATTATTATTATTATTAGTCGAATTAGGTCATTTTCTAGGCTTTTCTATTTTAAAGTAGCTTCTTGGCTTTTCTATACGCGGTTTTTTTTTTTAATTTTATTTACTAACAACGCGTATTACGGGTTGCTTACTTCTAGTAAATATTATTGGCGAACCTTCAAATACTATATTTTTAAACTATTATACCTATACGTACCTATTTGCCTCAACGTATAAAGATTAAGCATTTTAGTACAGTCTTGATGTCGTTTTCTTATTGTTTACGAAATAAAAGGTTACAAGCATAGTCCCGAAAAATTTCATGCGGTTGAACTTCTATCTGTTTTATACTTCCATGGTTTAACTAATCTACATAATGCGTAATATAGGTTTTAATATTGTATGTATATATATTTTTTATTTAAGTTTGCCTTTATTTTGCTTTTTTATATTTTTCTGCAAAAAAATTTTTTCTCTCACTCTATGCTTCTGAACTTATGTGATTAAAATTTTTATTTTCTCTTACATTTTTTTCTCATTTATCTCACCCGTTGATTCTCTCTTTTTATTTTCATTTTTCTTAGCCTTACTCCTTTATATTTTTGTTCTGATTCCAACTTTTTTAATATTGTTGTTCCTATCATTTCTTTTTTTGTTACTTGTAATAATGTAGTTTACTTTCTTTATTATTTCCTTGTTTTAATATTTTTTAAATTTTATTTGTTTATTTTATTAAGGTGTCACTCCATTGACAAGTTTTTAACTACATGAGTGACACCGAACTTTGTAAATTATAATTAAATTTGTAATTTTTGATTTTATGGTTAAATAAATGGATTATAAGACAATAAATCCAGATATTTTTCATTAAATTCATCAAGTAATAAACAAAGTTTGCAATTATTTGATGCTACGAAAAAAAATTTATATTGATCATTGCCTCTTGAATCTTGAAAGAAGATGTTTGTCTACATAGTGCCTCATGGTGTATATTCCAATGAAAACTGAAAATACTGTGTTTAATGCTTTTTAAAAAAGGAGATAAAAACCTTTACTTTTGAAAACGAGACGAAAACCTTTACTTTTTAAAACAAGTCAACATCCTTTTTTTTAAAAAAACGAGGTTTAAAACTTTTTTTATTTATCAGTCATGCTATTTGCATCATCTGTAGCA
This sequence comes from Hydra vulgaris, assembly GCF_022113875.1. Classification (NCBI taxonomy): domain Eukaryota; kingdom Metazoa; phylum Cnidaria; class Hydrozoa; order Anthoathecata; family Hydridae; genus Hydra; species Hydra vulgaris. Next base: position 50,753,432 of record NC_061163.1, read on the forward strand.
ATAGACAGAGACACGGAAGGAGGGTGTGAATAAATATCCCCCACTCTTGGGTATTTGAGTTAGGTATTTGACGCATTTCAGTGGGTGATTTATAATTTTAAAGACTTTTTTTTTTATATAGAAAGCAGTCGGTACTTGTTCAGAATTTTCCCTCCCTTATCTAATTTTATTCCTAGACAGTCTTTTTTTTCATTCCTAATTTATTAATTGGATAAATTTCATTTTTGTCACGAGTTTGAATATTGAGGAAATAATTTTATTTTGCACCCAACTAAGACAATGTTCTTTTTTTGGCGGCAGTCAAATTTTCAATTTACCGACTGCCGCCGAAAAGGTACAAATTCGTCAATTCTTTTTTAAATAAAGTTTTTGTAATGGGGTTAGACACCTAGAGCGCCCTTCCCTTCTCTCAAGGAACAGCTCTAAGTACAAACAAGTTTTGGCATTAAATTGCCTTAAGCTGGAGTAGAGGCTTTATATAAAAATAAGAGTTAACTCAAAAATAAAAAAATCTAAATTATTCGACTTTGAAAAATCCGTTAGTCGATTTAATTGACTATGGACTTTCTACTAATCGACTAAATTGATTTAGTCGAGTTAAATTCTTAAAATCCTTATATCTTTTCATTCAATTTTTATTCTTTAATTTTTGTTTATTCATTTAGAAATAATGGTATGTACTGCTATAACTATTATCTAGTATTTTGTTTACTCTCATAAAGTTTTATCTAATTCATAGCACTTAGCATTACTTATTCTTAATTAAACTTTTAATTATGTGTTTTCATTAAATTTTTTTTGTTGTTTACTCGATGCTTGTGATTTTAAAAAATACTATCATACAGGACCGCTCCAAGCTAGTTTGGGGCCCTGGCTCAAAATTAAGTTGCAAAGCTCCGAAATCTAAATGTCATTAATATATAGATAGCCTTTGTTCGACCCTATTTAAAATTCGCGGTAGCAGCCAGCAATCCATCGTCAGCAATAGATATTGATAAAATTGAGAAAGTAAAGAAAGAGCTACCCGTTTAATACCTTTGTACCGTCATATGTCATACAAAGATCGTTAGAGTATACTGAACTTACCTTCCTTAGAAACCCATCGCATTATGGGAGATCTGATACAGGCTCATAAAATCTTTAACAAGATAGGCATAGTCTCATGAAGTGAACCCAAATGTTCTTAGTGTTGGGGCGCCAAATAAAATAAAAACCAGAGGACATCATCTAAAAATTACTATAGAATTTGTTCAAAATTGTGAACTAAGGCATCCGCTTTTCACAAATCGAATAGTGAATATTTGGAATAGATTGACGTCAGAAGTTGTATGTACTTTATCTATTAACAATTTCAAGGCTCAACTCGATGCAGAAATTTCAAATAATCCGCATAAAGGTCTCTAAATCATTGGGGTCTGGGAATAGATTGACCTATTGTCGGAGCGGCCCTTCTTTCCTCTATTATTATTATTTAAATGATGTTAAAAAATAAAAAGCGAATATAAATTACTTTATTACTTTTATTACAATTTATTTCAAAAAAATTATTTCAATACTTCGGCTAAAACGCCTTTGTGTCGGCTTAATCGATTTTAGCCGACTTTGGAAAATATATTTGTCGATTTCGTCGACAGTCAAATTATTTAATTGTTGTAATAACACTATTAGCTATTTTATTTGAAAAATAAGTCAGAAAAATCAACATAAATCAAATGCTTTGAACAAGTTATATTTTGTAGAACTATAAAGAACTAAAGATAAGTAAATGTAATCTAAACTAGACTAAACTAGGTTTTATCGGAATTTATTCATTCAAATGAATTAAAATTAGTCAACATAACTAAAGTTACTCGTCCTGCAATCACATATCAATATCTCACATTACCAAACTCTTCTTACATTGATCATATATCTATATCAAAGTATCTACATCTCCTCTCTTATCTATATCAAAGTATCTACATCTCCTCTCCTCATACATCTCATCTCCTCTCTTTTATAAATGCCATTCCTCCTTTCTTTCAAAATGTGATCATGCTACCATTATCCATTTCAATTGGACTTGAAGGTCAGTATCATCAAGAAAATGTAATTATGACTTTATAAACATATATAATGATCACTTAAATTTGAGTTTCATTAATCTTAATTAATCTTAATTTTTCATTATCAAAATCTTCATTAATCTTAACCTTATCTGCAATTTCGAAAATGAAATTACCCGAATCTATACAACTATAACTAGCAGTGCAACATCGGCTCAACACCTAAAGTTAAAGAAACAATATATACATTCAAAATCCTGGTGGACTCCTGCATTAACTTGAAGTAAAAAAGTTCTTTCATTTCATTTTCAAAAATGAAGTGAAGTGGGACTTGCAAAAGACTTTACTTCTCCTATCTTTAATTGCTACTTTAATTGCTACTTTAATTGCTCGAAAGAATTTCCGCAAAGCCGTCAAAGCAACCCAAAACAATAGGCTATATCAACAAAACCTAAAAATTGAAAAACTCTAACTCAGAAAACTTCTGGATTACTTTTAGATGTATAAAAAAAGATTCAAATTGAAAGCTTTTTACTATAAATAATAAAAAAGATAAAGAATCCATCACCGCAGAGTTTTCTACTATTTTTGAAAAACGGTTAAACACTGAGATAATAACTGATGGATTTACTAATCTTCCACAAAAGTGTGCAAAATAACTTTACACTTTTGTCTAGGAGTGATAGCTACATACCGGTGTGGAGGAAAACCCCAGACTTTCCACGAGAGTGCACCTTGCAAAAATCCTGATGAGATATTAATTACTTATGAAAGTATTAAAACAGCTATTTCTTGTTTAAAATCAAATAAATGCAAGGGTCATTACAATATCTTTGCAGAACATTTAAAACATGCCCAATGTGACGCATTAACACAACGATTAAGAAAATCATTTCACTTTTCAATTAATCACGGATGGACCACTACATCAATGTCTCCAGTTAAATCCTATAAAAAATCACTTACCGATCCAAACAATTACCGAGGTATCAACATTATTCCAATACTTAGTAAACTTTTAGAATATCTTATCTTAGCCCGGAGATAAAAGAAACTCATCAATTTCAACTTGGTTTTAATAATAAGAGCTCAACTCTCCATGCTGAATTTGTTGTAAGCGAAACAATTAAGCATTACAACCGCAACAACTCCCTTTTTTATTTATGTTTACTAGATGCTGAATAGACTTTTGACAACTGCAACTGGAATATTCATTTTAATAAACTTTATTTTGATAAAAATCTACATCTCCAAATAGTTAAAACTATATCTTCTTTATACCGTAGCGGCAGTGCAACCGTCTCTTACCTAGGTTTCAAATCAGTCTCTTTTAATCTTAAGCAAGGAGTGAGATAAGGATCAATTCTGTCACCCTACCTATATAACATATACACTAAAAAGCTTTCGCGAAGCTCTGTGACCGTTAGGTCTTCTAGGAGCAACTAAATAACAAAAAAAAAAAAAAAAAAAAAAAAAAAAAAAAAAGATAATATAGGGAAATTTGGACGCCTCTCACGGTTGTTGTCCCAGGCGGCGTGGCGCCTCTGTTGTCCAGCTTGAAGTAATTATTCATTCTGAATTTGCTGGTGCCTTAATGAACATGCTGGTTGCCTACCCCTGATAACAAACATAGTTTACGTTCTAACGAAAACGTAAACAGTTGAAAAAGCCAGAATATTTCATTTATTTAATTCCTAGTTTAAAACTCAATTTTCTCATTTCACCATAAAATTTTATAATTTGATTAATTTGATTTGGTCAACTTAACATAGTTTATAAACAAAGTGACCTTATCAAATAGTTAAACAGTTCAGTTTAGCTATTAAACTTTTCCAGTAAAAAAAAAAAGAAATTAATAAAAAGTATCTAATTAAATTATAATGCTTTAGTAGTATAATTTATTTATCTACTATAATTTTGTTTGATGAAGTACGTTATTTGTCTCCAACGATCTGAAATGCCTGGTTACCCTATTACTACAACAGGGTATGACCACAACTTTCTGCTATTTTTATGGAAATTAAAAGAAGGTAGTTTGCTTAAAAAAAAAATCACATTAATTTTACTACATTAATTTTTTTAAAGTTACTATCTGTTTGTAGATTCACTTACCAAATATATTATTTATGAGTTTTTTATCTTACTATGCCTATAGCCAAATATGGATTGAGTTTAGGCAACAGTTTAACTGTTGTATAAACTCAATCCACTTTTTGCAGAAATATTATTATTCTTTTTGCATTAACTTAAAGTTTTAAACTAAAAAAATAAATGTTTTTTTTTTAACTTAAAAAAAATATCTAAAAAAATTTTTTCTTTTAACTTTGTATCTAAACTCAAATAAGTTAAAACATTTAAAACCATGTTTTTTTGATAATTAGTAACATTTATAAAAAATATAACATCAGTAACTTCCCTAAAAATTTCTATTCTATACTGATTCAAGATTTTAATTATCTTCTTAAAATGGTAATTTTTTTTTTAACTGATATTTGTCAGTTAAAATTGTATTACTTCTATAAAAAATATAAGCAAAGACCATCAGTAAGTTGTCATGTTCATAAAAATAGGCCCACTGCAAGCGACAAGTTTATTAAAAAAAAATATAAAAAAAATCTAGAAGCATGTGGCTATCAGCACTTTCTAGTCCAGCTTCAGTGGAACAGATAGAATCAGTAAAAGAAAATCAACTTTTTTATTCTCAAATCTCATAAACAATTTTTTCTGTAGTAAATTTTAATATGTGTAAACTGCTTTAATGTATGTTTCTTTGTAATTTATATTGTTTTAAGCTTGAAAATCATTCAATTATATAAAGGATTAGAGTCATAGTATGTCAACTAGAACTTTATAAAAAATAATTTGTATGTTTGTATATTTTTATATTTGTGTTCAATCAAAAATAATCTTTTTTTTTTTTTTTCAGAGGAGTATGCTCACAAGGGCCTGGATACTCCTTGGTTATGGAGTATTGCCCTTTTGGACAGTTATACGAGGCATTAAGAAGAGATAAGGAAGTAACTCCAACTCTGCTTGTTAATTGGTCTAGACAAATAGCAGATGGAATGGCATATTTGCATTCTCATAAAATAATTCACAGGGATCTAAAATCTCCAAAGTATGTCATAAAGAGTTAATTTATTTATAAAAAAATTTATTTTTATTTTTTGTGATTATATTAATAAAGAGTATGAAACAACTAAATAATTGGCAGGTAAAATAATTATTACTTCTTTTTAAAAACTTATAGCTATAACAAACTTGTTTTTTCTGTTAATTTATCTTTTAGTATTCTTATTTCATATAATGATACTTTAAAAATCTCTGACTTTGGAACCTGGAAACCAATGTCTGAAAAAAGCACAAATATGACTTTTACTGGAACAGTTGCTTGGATGGCTCCAGAAGTCATTAGAAATGATCCATGTTCAGAGAAAGTTGATATTTGGTAAAAATGTATTTCGTAATTGTTTTTTTTGTTTTGTTTTTTTGTATTTTTGGAAAAAATAACATTAAAAACTAAGTTTTTATTGGTAACGGGGAATAATACAAACCCATTTGTTGCTGCCTTAATTTGAAATCTTTTATTAGTGACAAGCTAGCTTAGAAGCATCTGATAGATGGTTATCTGGAATTTCTGTGGTTTACTGAATATATATTTAGGTTGAAAATTGAAGCAGCTATCAAGAGATCAAGTAAATAGGGTCATATAAGTACAAGGTACTCATATGACCCTCTAATATGAGTTCTCTACATCTTTAATATAAATATGAGTTCTCTACATACAACCCTAGGAATTAGGAAAAATGAGGTTGGCAATAATATGCCAACATTAATCTTTTCGAGCTCGGCATCAGGTTGGCAAAAACTATTTGATACAAAGGTCTAACCATAAAACATAGAAACAAGGTTGGCAGTTTTTTGCCGTCCTCTAACACCTTCAGGTCAGCAGTTAGGTTGGCATTGCGGAATGCCGACCCTAATTCTGAGGGTTGTACATGTTTAATATAAATATGAGTTCTCTACATGTTTAATATAAATATGAGTTCTCTACATGTTTAATATAAATATGAGTTCTCTACATGTTTGATATAAATATGAGTTCTCTACGTGTTTAATATAAATATGAGTTCTCTACATGTTTGATATAAATATGATTTTTCTACATGTTTAATATAAATATGAGTTCTCTACATGTTTAATATGAATATGAGTTCTCTACATGTTTAAGATTGAATTGCTATATTAACTTTTAGTGACAAGGAAAAATTAAAAATGGAATAAATATTCATTTACACAGTACAATATTTACACAGGACAATAAAACTGAATTTTCTTTTTTCAATTATTTGTTAGTTTCGTATTTTTTTAGGTAGAAAATATAAAACCAAAAATTAAATTAAACAAATATATAGTTAATGTTGAACTAAAGTAAAAATTAAGCAAAATTTTAACCATCAAGTTATGATTAAATTTTTTACCTAAAATTTATATTTAATGTTTTACTTATAAATTGAGGTGAAATTTTCTACATGATGGCGAATACATTTTTAAACATTTACAACTTAAAAGTGCTAAAATATTAGTCTTATTTTTCAAATAAAAATTGTATTTTTTAAGTCTTTTTTGTTTTGTTAACTTTGATTTCTATAAGTCTTTCATTATATAAAATATTATTTCTAAAAAAGATTTCAAAAAATTTTGTTTTATATTACTTTTTTATAATATTATTACTTTTTTTATCCATAATATTATTACTTTTTTTATCCATAAAAATATGAAATTTTTATCAGTTAAGTGATTATAGTAATGTTTCTATAGTTAAAAACTAGTCAATCGAACTTAACAACACTTAATAACACTTAAAAAACACATTAAGTAAAACAAAGAAAAAGTTAAAAGGAAAACTAATTGAAAAAATTAATAACAACAAATATAAAAATATAATATGAAAAAAAGTAAAGTATAATACATATATAAATAATAATAAACAAAAATAACTTATTGTATAATAAATATAATACAAATAATGAAAATTATTTAATTGTAATTAAAAATGGAGAATTGAGAAAGGAGAATGCTTGTTGTTGCTGTTTATTTGTTTAGTTTGAATAATTCTTTCAATTTATTTTTATGTTGTTTATTTTCAGGTCATATGGTGTGTTAGTTTGGGAGTTACTAACAGAAGAAATTCCCTATAAAGTAGGTTATCATATAAAGTAGGTTATTAATTATCTTTTTTTGATCCTATCTTCTTTTACATTATTAACCTATTATTTGGCATAAAATTTCTTGTGAAAGTTTTCTCCATAAAAAGTTATTTTTCAAATGAAATCTTATATGGTGTGGAAGTTAATTTATTATCTACTTTTCTTTTTTAATAATTTTCGAAAATTTATTTAACATGAAACTTTATTAAATTTATTTTATGCTCCACTTTTTTTAATTTCTTCATCTTTTTAATTTGGGGCCATAGTATTGTTTTAAAAAAACACCCTGTTGGTTTGAGTAAGTTTTTTTGCTTAAACAATGGAGGTTTGAATTAAATTTTTTACAGAGTTATGAAAATGATGCATACAAGATTAGTGATGTCAGTAAAATGATGTGCAATAGAATTAGTTATGTAGTGATGTATATCGTTATTTAAAAAAGTAAAGACCTAAGATTTTGAATAAAAATTAAAACCATTAGCAATACCCTGAATGCCATAGAAATCAATTTGTAAATAAATAAATGTATTAAATAAATGTAAGCATAAATGTAGCTTTTTAAAAAGGATTTTGTGATTGTTCACATTTTGGAGATCAATAATTGTGTCACAAACAAAAAATAATTGCTCCATGAATCATCTCAGTAATGTTTATGTCATATAAATGCTGAGAAATGTTAAAAAAGTAGGAAAAGATTAGTTTTTTAAGAACTTTGGTGATTATATTTGATAATAGCAGTTATACTCTGTAGCCGAATTTAGAGTTCTTTGTGATACCAATGCATATTGGTATCACAGATGCAATGCATATTGGTATCACAGATTTTAATATAATAATGAAAAAGATTAAATAGATTACTGTAGAAAATTAGCAAGAAATTTATGAGTAAAGGTTGAAATGCTGGACCAATAGTCATGTAGTCATCACAAGTAGCCATCATCAAAAGAAAGTATAACAGATCATATTGTTTTTATTAATTTTATTTTCTGATTTATTTGCCTTTAAAAATAAGAAATACAAAAAGGTGATACCAAAGTACTTAATGGTCCACAAATAAACAACAAATACAACGACCTTGTGGATGACATCACTGTAACAATATCAAATTTACTCTTATGTAACACCGAAAAAAAAAACAAGTTAAAATAGTGAGCAATGGTGATAAACATACTTTTTTAAATTTGATTTGAACAAAAACAAATTGGACAAGTAAACAATATAATCATGTAGAGAATTCCATATCATATCTTGATAATTCTCTCGCAGTAAACAAATCTTTGTGTATCATTTTTATATTTTTTACATGAATAAAGTTTTTGGGCATGACATCTTGTAGGATGGTAAGAAGTAGCAAATGTAAAAAATTCAGAAAAAGGTAGATCAACAAGGTTGTGTATAATTTTGTAGGTCATTACAAGATCAAATTTTGATCTACGGCATTCAAGAAATTCTAGATTGAAGATATCGAGTCTTGAAGAATAATCTTTATAATCTTTATACAACATCTTTTACAGACACTTCTAGTAAAGACTATTTTACAGACTAGTGAAGAATTTTTGAAACTTTTCTAACCGGCGTTATATCTTTAAAAAGAAGGGGATTCCTCGCAGAGGTACAAGATTTTATGATAGATTGAACATAAACTTTATAGGCTTTGATCAGAAGCTTGAAATTGTTACTGATGAAGGATTTTAAAAATAGGTAGGAACAAGAATGTGCCTTGCTTGCAATAAAAGAACAGTGATTAGAAAACTTCGAAAATATGACTATACCAATATCTTGAATTGATTCAATAGGTGTACCAATGTTCAATAGGTGTATCAATGTTCAATAGGTGTACCAATTGAGTATGAATTTAATGGTAAAGAACTGTTTCCATAGCGTGATGAAAACATTTTTTGGTTGTTGCCAAACTTTTTACCATTCTAAAAATTTTTTTAAGGTATTGATGAGGTGTATGTTGTTTCCATCATTGCTTGCTTGGTATAACTTGCTCTCATCAGCAAGTTATACCAAGCAAGCAATGATGGATTTTTTTTGCTGCAATCACCATCAATGCATGAAGTTACATCATTTATAAAAACTAAAAATATATAAATTATAATATTGTTATTTGATATTATTTAATTTGAATAATTATTAAAAAAATTTTTTTAAACAACTCACTGCGAACTTTAAAATTTTTTTATTACTAGCTCTTTTGATTTAATAAAAGAAATTAAAATATTTTTAAAACATTAATTAAAAACATTTTATGCTAGAGAATAAAGTTTGTCTAGTTTAATATTTATAGATCAAATAATGATAAACCTAAAGAATTCAAAGCTAAAAAATATAAATGAAGTTATGAACTGTCTTCTTCACTAAATTTAGTAATATCTTCAGTGGCAGAGTAGTGTTTTATACATGGCAAGTATTCTGTCTTTCACTCTTTCAAGACAAAGGAGACTAAAACATCTTTTTTAGAAAACTTAACACAGTTTTTTAATTCCAATTATTTGTCCCATTTCTTCCCTTTTTTAAGGAGGCTGTGTGATTCGGGCTCAGAATGGTAACTGCATGCAGCCCCTTTTTTGCTTCACTGATTTTAAATGTTCATATGTTCTTGACAAACTTTTTCACTTCTAATTTGAAATCAAATGCTGACCAGTCTTGCCCATAAACCATTTTTTTTCCATTTCGGATAAGTATGTTTATGCGTTCATTAGGATTCAGAACATTATCTTTTCTTTTTTTGTCAATCTGAACTCAACCAAACACACAATCTGCTGGTAGATAAGAGTGCCCACGTTCTGGAAATGTATGTGTAATATGCAGTTTCTTGAAACATTGCTTCCATAGAGCAAGAAGCATAGATGCCATATTTATGTTTTTGTTCTGTCTATAATATGAATCAGAAAACAACTGAAGTGATAAAACATCAGAACACTTATCCATTAGATCATTTTTTTAATAGATGTTGTACAGCTGAACAATGTTTTAATCTGTTCAATTTTCACACTCCAGCCACATGAAGAAAAATATTGTTAATAGACTGAGATTTTTTACCCCTGTGAGTAACAATACCTAGAACATATAAATAAAGCTGCCAACAATAGTAGACTTCTCCTATTGATAATTTGGGTAGTCATCGCATTTGAATGGATATTATTAAACAAACTATAAAATTTCCTTTCTTTCCTTCGGTCAAGAATGAAAAGTGCAGTTTTTCTTTTTTTTTGGTCATCATTAATATTTTAATTTTTCATAGACAACTTGAACAATTGATATGTAGAACATGTATCTGTTGCTGAGTATCCAAAGCTATGTTGTAATGATTTATAAATTGAGCAATAGTTGTACTATTTTGATCCAAAAAAAAGTTGGTTTTACATTCAAATCAGAGAGCAAATATTTACGTCCAGGAGCACCCTTTCTTCCATAATGACTTGCTTTGCATGTAAAAGTCTGAGCATGGTTTTTAATAGCTTCTTTCATTTCAGACAAAGCTGCTTTCTTCCTGTCTCCTCTATTTGCAGGTCTGGTTGTTCCATGCTCATATCAGTGTCTTGCGATTCTTATTACTCTTTCAGGATTTATGGCTAAATAATATAAGTAAAGCATTGACTTGGCAAACTCGTAGTTTGTATCTTTCAATGCATAAAAAGTACTCAATGCTTATAGTTCTTAACTTTTTTTGCTCGTTATTTTTCACTTTGGCTCTTTTAATACTTTTAATTTTTATGTTAAGCATTGATAGTATAGAAGCACTATTGGTTTTACAATAACAGTATTACAAGTATTATTATTATTGGTATTACAGAATTCTATTGGTATTACAATAGAATTCTGTATGACATTTAAACAGATTGTCGGGTGTAATTCTTGAGCCTGAAATAAATTTGTTATGAATTTAAAGATTATTATATAATCTTATAACAATAAGCTAAACAAAATCAAATAAACTCACCTTGCAAAAGCCTGTAACGTGATTACACAATATAGAAGGAATTTTTCCTCCACTTGAATGTCAAATTAACTTTTTCATTTTCTCTTGCTGAGCATTGATTTTTTCTTTTTTGCAACTTTAACACTAATACAACACTTTCATCCCAATAATCGTGGTCTGCCCTTTTCAAGTTTTACTCTGAGATGTTTATAGCGATTGCACAAAGTTATCTTTCTACACGCTATGATGGGTCCAAAAGAAATAGCATTTTGAAAATAAATTTAAAAAATCATACAGTGTTTTGAAATTAAATTATTTTTAAGCTAAAAATAAATATATACATATATATATATATATATATATATATATATATATATATATATATATATATATATATATATATATATATATATATATATATATATATATATATATATATATATATATATATATATATATATATATATATATATATATATATATATATATATATATGTATACACCATTTATAGTTTTTTTTTTTTTGGTCATATTTGCTACTATAATGCATGATGTTTGAAAAGAATTTTATATCACATTTAATTTTGACAGGGTGTTGATTACTCGGCATTAATATGGGGAGTTGGTAATAATAGTTTGAAATTGCCAATTCCTAGCAGTTGTCCAGAGGGGTTTAAACTATTATTAAATTTATGCTGGTAAGTTATTTTTTATTGAAGATATTTATTATGGTTTTTTAGCTTTGAAAAAACATTTGTTTGTTTATATATTTTTGTTTTACATTTTATGGTTGTTTTTTTTAAATGAATGATATTTTTTTAAATCTTATATGAAGCAATGGCTTTTGAAATAATGTTTTCTTATCTCTTGCTCTTTACAGCAGATGTTACTCTTGTTTCACTAAACAACCTTCAACAGTTATTTCAGCTACCTAAATTTTTGTACTTTATGTTAACCATGGTTACCATGGTTGCTTTAAAAATGTTTAATCAATTCTAATGGTACATAAAAAAGTTTAATTTTCTCTATTTCTTTGATTCTTAATAAATTACTCTACTAAGTATTTTTTCTTGAAAACTTTAAAAAATTTTTCTTTATACGTTTGTTGGCTTAATTATGGTTCTTTATTTACATCTTTTTTCATGTTCATATATATAAGAGTCCTTTAAGGATCTTTCGTTAGCTTTCCTTCAAGGAGTTAGCTATCCTTCAAATAGGTATGAAATTACAGCTAAAAAGTATACCAGAAAAGTAATTATAAAGAATATAGAAGTAGCTGTCCAAAAAAGTACAATCTAATTTATTCAATGAAAATACAGCCTAATTAATTGGTAAGTTTAAACTGATTCAGAATGTCAGTGTAAAATTCTTCAAAATATCTTCAACATTTTTGATGTTAAACTGTTTATCAGATTCAAGCAATTTTGGCTAAGCCAATATTTTTGGCTAAGCCAATATTATTTGAATCTGATAAACACTAAAACGTCCAGTTTTAGGGCTAAGCATTGCTTTGAAAATGTTTCTATGGAAACCAACACTTTATGAGTTTGGTGTCTACAAGCAACCCAAAGTAAACAGAACAAAGGCTCTCATTCATTAATTATTGTTAAACTCATCGTTTACAGTAATGTTAAGTAGAAGATCACAGAAACAAATTTTTCTCAGTTTATTGAGCTGATCCCTCTTGTTTTGTCAGAGTTTTTTTATTTTTGTATTTATTAAGTTGTCAATTGCAAACTTTTCTTTCCTCAGAAAAAGTCTTGTCAAAAAAATCTTGGCTTTGGATTAAATGTAACAAATTTTTTAAACTACAGGTATCATGGCATCTTTTTGTTGTATATTTTTCTCATGGTAAAAGAAATAAACTTACAATATTTTCATGCCTGTAAGCAGAACACAGCAGAACAGTTTTTAAAATATTATGGTTTACAGAAATAATTTAGTTATTTAAAAAAGATTTAGTTCTTGTAACTGCCCTATTAATGACAAATACAACTTAATTCATAAGTCTTAAGTTCTATTGATGACTAGGCAAACACTACTTAATATTGATACTGCATTTCAAATCGAAATTTTTACAGTTTAAAAAATAAAACCAAATTTACTTTAATTTTTTTCCTTTTTTTCCCAATCAATTTTAATTTATTCATCAAAATAAACATGCACACATATTAAAGACAATTTTTATAAATTGTATTTTTTGTTTTGTTATATTTAATAGGCATTTTTAAATTTTTTTGCACCCTAAATATATACATATATATCTTTTTATAAAATTAGGAATAACAAAGCGAAAAATCGACCTACATTTCGACAGATACTTATGCATATAGATATTGCTGCAACTGATGTCTTAACAATGCCAAAAAAAAAATATTTTAACAAGCAGGTAACAAAAGTTAT